>OY856410.1:499865705-500010705 GCA_963693085.1 Alisma plantago-aquatica | reverse complement strand
CACACTTCATCAAACTTGATAAGTTTATGTTAAAAAATATTAGATTAGAAATGAGAATATAATTTATTATGATTATTGATTATGCTTAAAATTGTAGTAATACACAATTTGATATTTTTTCAAATAGTGAACACTCCCACACCTTGCAAGTGCAAATACAATTAGTCATAAATTAGCATGAGTAATTAAATATAATATTACTAAGATAATGTTATAATTGAAGAAATGTTAAACTCTATAATAATTTTCATAATATAATTATTGAGTTATCTTTTTTAGATGAAGTAACATAGTAACGATATAGTGAAAACACCATTGAAGATATACGTTTTCTTCTTTTCATGTATATAGAAATAAATATCATTTATATTAAAATAACAAAATTTAAAATATTTTTCTCATATATAACATGTCATAATTATATAATATATATAATTTTATGAAGTAATGTTGGTCTTAGGAGGCAAGCTTCACCTTGGTTGTGTTTTGAATACTATTATTTGATAGAAAAGGAGATACGCACTAAAAAGGTAATTTTGTACAATTTTTAATTAAGAAATCTCTACATATAAAACTGTATTTTATAATAGATATCAAAATGAAATCCACAAGTTAGTTATTGGAAAAGTAAGTAGTGGATGTGTAGCTGATTGTAACATTATTGGAAGACAGTTATGAAACATACACAATTTCAAATAGCTTAATTCATAGTTCCCTAGCTACTTGCAACATCGTACGTAGAGGTAGCCTTTAGGGAAATTGGGATTAAAAATTGTAGAACGTGACTCTAATGACTTTGACTCTAGTTAGAGTACGTAACCTGAGAGTACAAATATAATAGCTCAAATATCTGGATGTAGGGCGGAAACGATGCTACACATTGCACCATGCGTTGTCTACAATAAATAATTCTAAACAAATAGTCAAACCATACATGAACTACAAGGGCATCATAGGGTATCCAACATTTGATGTTACAGCTTTCACCATGCTGTCAACGATGTACACCACCATTGGGTCAGTTAAAATTGTAACATTTTTTTGTAAACTGAATTGAGACTATTAAATAATGAAACAAAACTTTAAAGATAAAGGGATGGAATGTGTCCTCGAAACTTGAAATTCAGATACTTGCTGGTGAAACGGAAAATCTATTAATATCTATATATTTGCATCGTATAGTAAACAATGTCGTAATACTTGCCAAGGACAATAGTTAATTTTTTAGCTAGTTTTACTTCTACCACCCATTTCAATGGTTTTAGTTCTAAACAACAACGTATAATAAAAGTTCACAATGTATACCGTTTCAATGAACAACTTATCGTAACAATATGCAAAGTCTTAGTCGAAACATCATACACAGTTGCAAACATCCGAATATTACAAAACCTGTTCACAATGAATTCAAGGAAAAGTCAAACAAAAATCATAATAGAAGATGAAGCGAGTGAGGCTAAGAAGTCGTTGTTGAAGTGAAGTTATAAATTTCTCTTTTATTGTGGGGATCGCTCTAAAGATTCTGACGTATTCCGCATCTACATAGATAGTAACGAAAAACATGGCTTGCGGTGATTGATAGAGGGAATCATGCGGGTAGTTCCAGTCTTTCGAACAGATTATAGGCGAGGATGTGGCATCGTGGGTTGTTAGTTAAGTGTAGACTGTGTTAGAATCGCTGATGTATGCATATTGCGGGTGACCGGTTTGAGTGTATAGTCCCGTTTCCACGTAACTGCTTATGGCTAATGGAGATTCAAAAGAAAAAATCAATTATAAAGATGAAAGGTCTAGAAAATTCTTGAGAACATAGAAATTGAAGGAGGTTGCAGCATTTAAATTTACTGCGTTCTCAAAAAAGACTGACTTTCTTTTGTCAAATGAAAATGGCACTAAGTGTAATTTTTTCTAACAAACTCACTCTTTCTATAGTAGTATGAAAAGTGTGTGACTAGAGGATCCTTCCTCTTATACAACTACAATGTTAACGTCGATGGGCTGCTCAGTGATACCTTGTATTTTCTCTGGTACATACATATGTGTTGATACATACATAGTGTTGATATACCAGGTTACACGGGGGCGGGCTACTGATATGTTTGATATCTTTGAGGCTTTGACTGGTAGATTAGCTGCTAATGTAAGGGTTAAACCTAAAATTTATAAAGGTTTAGACCTGATAACCAAAACACAGTGCAGTTTTTATAGTTAACCCGCCCTCTGTATAGTATAGACTTCCCTATATACTTTTTTGAGATAGTAATATTTTACCAAATCTAAAAAAAAAGATATATGCACACCATTTTTAAAGATCAAAATCTTTTTCTACCAAATCTCTCTTGCTCTCACTCTCCCTGTGCGTCAGCCCAAACCTCTAGAGATGAATCTCCACCATGGTAGCTCTTAGTTTATTGGGACCATAACACATAAAAACTAAGACAAACGTGACAAGGATGGGAAAGCCATAGACATCCCAAATCTGAAGGTTTGCCCATAAGAATTATACTCTTATATTTTCGAGTCTTTTTCCTTAATAATAACTTTGGTCGTCATTATTTTAAATACTAGATGAATGAAAAAGGCTCAATATTATTATAATCCACTTGTAAAAACAGCATCGAATGTGATCTATAAAATTGTATGTACAATTTAATTTTCTCTTGGGTGGAGTTAAAATCGAGTCTTTTATGATTTGCCACTAATTTAAATACCCACTCCAATTTTTACTTATTTCTAAAAAAAAGTAAGTGACAACACCAAAATCTTTGCCATTAAAAATTTTCTTTAGCTCCTCTATTGTTTCAAGAAGTCATATGATCATCCTCACCGAGGGGATCTTTTGTATTGGGGTCAGTAGTTTGGTGACTCCGCTACAGACATTACTAGTCTGAGTTGTTTCCTTCTTAGTCATCTGGAATTTTATGAGGATTTTATTTCTCCATCTATTTTTTCTTATTTCTCTTTTTTCCAAAATCCAAAACTTCTAAAAAAGAATAACGACATGCTAGAGGAATCCACCGCAAAACATCTTGAAATATTTTTATAAAACAAGAAACCCATTAGTGGAACACTATTATGCCAAAAAATAGAAAAGTTTTTTAATTGACACTTTTAATTTTCTTGTTTGTGAGTAGAATTCTCTATTCTGCCAGAAAAAAAAGGAATTTTCATTACTTTTATTTTCATATTGCATTGATTTTCCTTTTTTATTTTATTTTTCTGGTTGTACGACAATTGCTATTTCTTCTCATTATCACATTTCATATGGGTAGCCTATGTTTCCCTTCCTTGTTTTCCTTCTTTTCCCTTCCAGGGTTGCCTCCACTTCCCTTCTGTTTTCTCACTCTCATTCTCCTTTTTATATATTTCAAAAAAAAATTATAAAACTTATAAAGGTAGAGAGAACCGTATGAGAGAGGTCTTCATGGTGAGAAATGTCTTCTCTTTCTCAATAATTTGCATGACTATTTTCTTCTTTTTTTTCACTTGTATTCATGTTTTATTTTTGTGGACTAGATTTAAAAGCTATAAAAAGCAAGCTCAAACACTATGCACACCTATGAACTTACGTGTCATAGAATGGGTACAATCATTCACCTCAAAAACCTAATAGTGGTGTGAAGTTTTAGTCAAGGTACTGACACAAAGTTAAGCTAGACATTCAAAGGCCTTAAGGATAACCCCCCCATCTCATAAGACTCACAACTGATTGTGGTCCTTGGTCATGACGTCTATTGGGAGTAGTACACATACCCTAAGAACAACTATGACCCCCATAGCATGTTCCTTCACTCAATAGAGAAATAAGGAGAAACCCTTATTATTCATATCATGCTTGAGTGAGGGCGTAAGTTACATCCAGACTCATGAGCCAAAAAGGGGGGCTTTATCTTTTGCATATTCGTGTTGTGGTTGTTTTTTTTAATTTTTTTAAGATTGGTGTGTGTTTAATCATTCTAGGATTATTGAAGGATCTATGCTTTAAGGTTTTAATAATCATACAATTTTTTTGTAATTTTCTAACATTCTCAGTAAGATAATCTTATGAAAATGACAATCTCAAATCAATAATCTTATGATATGAATGATATCACATGAGTAAAAAGGATACCAAATGATTTCCAATGATCTAAATCACAAATAATATTTTATCCATAATAATTCCAAACATGAAAATCATTCACTGTCTCTAACAATCTCAAATAATCTTTTTCACCTAAAAATCTTTATTCAATAATATCAAGTAAATATTTAACAACAAAACAATTGTTTACAAAACCTCAACAATGTTGGAAAAAATTGTTTTGAAAAAACCAACAAATTTGGACAAATGTTTTAAAAACATATTTAAATGAAATATTCTAGAAAAACTATTCCAAAGTATAAAAGTAAAAATCGTTTCAAGAATGAAAATGAATGAACTCTTCATAGAAAAGAGATTTTTAAGAAAAAAGTCATTTAAAAAAGAGAAATAAGTAAACTCTTTTAAAAATATGTTAAAAAAAGATAAAAAATATTTTCTAAAAAAAGGGAAACCTTTTTGAAAAAAATTACAAAACATTCAAATAGAAAAATCTTAAAAAAATAGAATCTACGGAGAAAAAGCTTTTCAGAAAGGAAATTTTCCTAAAGACAAAAAGAACAACACAAAATCAAATACTATTCAATGAGAAAAATCTTTTCAAGAAGAGAACAAATATCTTCAACAAGAACAATCCTTAAAAAAAATTTAAGATTATTTTAAAAAATATTTTCAATAAGATCAACAAAAAGTAGAACAGTTTTTCAAAACAGAACAAAACTATAGGTTCTATTTTAAGGAACTCAATTAAGTTGGAAAATTCTTTCAAAACACAATTTAGTTTAACTTTCTTGTGAAAATAAACAACAAAATTGAATAGAGATATCAAAACTCAATAAAGTTGAATAACCTTTTCAAAGATCTTTGGATCCATGACAAAAGTTTGCTCAGTCATGATCTGTACTAATGATCCACCACGCATATGCAAACTCTTTGATATCCACATAAAAGGTTGTCAAAAGGCTATTTAAATACTTTATATGCTCTTCAATCGTCATCCTTTATATACATGGGCCAATGATGCATCCTTTTGGAAAGCTTCCTCATATTATTTTGACCTTCTTAGAACTATGTTTGCAAACCTTCAACCATTCTCCTAAAGGCTGATCAACTTCACCTACATGATATAAATACTCACGATCAAATTAGATCTAAATCTGCATCGTTTACTATTTCTTTAATCTATCCATACTCATGTTTACTTAATAGTTACTTCCTTGAAGAGCAAGGGATCAACATGATCCATTCAAAACAAAGTTTCACCATTTTTTCATTGGTCTATCTAATCCTCAATCTTGGATCTAACTTCCAAACATTGACTAAAATATCAACTCATACCCCAAGTATACCAAATTCATTCTATCTAAAGACTTTTCCAACTTCACTAAGATGTTCTCTAGTAGCTACCTAGACCAAAAATTCTCTTTTTCTACCCTAAACCATGGTCCCTGACCACAATCTAAAACTAGACCATTATCTTGCTTTCAGTTTTATATATCTATAAACCTAGACCGAAATGTAAACATGGACCATTACTCCTCTTATACCCATTTTCCTACAATCCTGGGACATTATCTAAAATGGACCAACACATCCCCTTCCTTGTAATTATTCTTTCATAAATCTTCCTGTGCAGAGAGGAATCTTACACACCCATATCAAAACACAGACTCTAACCGCCAAAGGGTGATCTTCTCCATGGATATTATCATGACCCGGACCAAGGTTATAAGTTAACCTTGTTTGTTTTAGCTAAATAAGTTTCTTATAACTTTAATATAATCCTCTAAGGTTTTTTGTTATCACGTGACACACTTATGTTTCAAGTTTGGTCCTGATTGAATGTTGTTTGAGCATTGTTCCTTTATTTTGGACCAAAGTGCAATTTACCCAAGATGAGGGATTATATTGAAAAATTTCACATGTTGAAGATTCTTTAAGTGTTTTAGAATCATAAGAGAGATACTTATGCTAAGTGGTGGCTTGTGGAAAGCTTAAATGCCCAGTTGAAACTTTTTGAATAATGCTAGTACCTGGTGCACCAATTTTGGTACAAATTGTAATTTACCCAAAATGTAGGGTTCATATGCAAATTACCACCTCTATAGTGTTACTACTTACTATATGTATCATTTAGAGGATAAATAAAGAAGTATACACCATGTTTGAATCATGTTTTAGTTGTAGTATCCTTGGTGATGAAAAGACCAAGAAGGGTTGTGTAATGGAAACCTTAATTTGAGCTCGTATTTAGTGTATCAGGTTGTAGTGTTAAATGGGAGTCTGTATCGGCCAAGGAGCCAAATAGAAACCCCTATATTGTGTTGTTAACTCTTTGCCTTTGCAGAAATGAGCTAGTAACCTCAATAAAGCAATAGATATCAGCTTGCAACTTTCCTTTGGAAAGGTTGTATTGAATTGTGAATATAATAATAATGTGAGTGCAAGTTGCTTCCCTTAGAAGATAACCAAAGGGGCCGACCCTTATATCTTGCATTTCCTCAAGTTTTTATTTTTCATGGAAAGATAAAGATGGAATGCATGCAAGAACATGTGTCAATCCATGCATGGCCATGTGGCACCTACTAGTAGTAAGGTGATGACATCTCCTACACTCTCTCCCATAAACCTCAAGGATATATACCCTTCCTTTCACCTACGAGTGAATCTTTTTTTATCCCTATCACTCTCTTATTGTTTTATATCATGCTAATAAGCAAGGAGAAAGGAAGAGCTCAAGCCATTAAGCTTAGGTGAAGACATGGTCATCTTCAACCTTGGTTGAAGCATGGTTCTTGGGTTATCATTATTCCTTTCTTTTCTTCTCCACCAAGTTCTTATCCACAGTGATACTTTTCTTATAGAGGAGTGGTGAATGATTCTTGAACCAATGATAGTTCATATTCTACCTTGGGAAGGTGGAGCTTTGGATCTTCGAGCATTGAAGTTGTTCTTGAGGCAGGCTATATAACTTGAACCCAATCATGTTATTATTCACCACCTATCTTTCTATACTAGATGGTTTACTTTTGATTTCGAGTTTTGCTTGAATACTTGATGAACCTATGAGTTCTAATAGTTTCCTAGATCTTTTATTCATGTACTAGAATAGTTACAACGAAGGTCTAGAGCCTGAAGATGATGGTATCATGATACAAAGTGATATTGGGTTCAAGCACACAAGCAAGCACCTCTAACCCGATATGGTCATGTACATACATCACTAGCACGATATGCTTATGAGTTTATAACTCTTTGCATGATATGGTAATGAAGTTCAAATCTTAAAAACGATATGGTGTCAACCATATACCTTTTGCATGATATGAGGTCAAGCTAAGAGCCCATGCACGTTATAGTGTCAAGTACTCACCTCTAATTGATATGCTAAACCCTAATTTTTAGTAATCTGATATGGGTGACACATACACACACCTCGTGAATTATATGGTGATAAATGTGACACCTTGCTATCACACAAATAGTGAAATGACACGCAAAAATGTGTGAAACCACATATTACCAAAAACATGTGTTAATTAAAACTGATTTCAGAAACATACGTAAGAGAACTATTACATCAAGATCCTACAAGAAATATGTTATATAAAAATTACAAGCCTGATATATATATATATATATATATATATATATATATATATATATATATATATATATCCACATCTTAAGGAAACCAGCTATCATGCCAAGACGTGAGTTCATCACCTATTTATATGTATATAACAGGCCACATAAGGCCAACAGTAGGATAAACAAAGGTACAACAGCTACACATCATGAAACATCATCAAAAAACCTCCGAGGACCTGAGAGTACAGGGATGACTCTAGGACTCTACTACATAACACCAAAACGTGCAACATGTCCATCTCTTGCATTCTACTACTCCTCCTCTTGATGCTCAGCCACAACCTCGCGACCACCACGTCTAGCCTGATCACCTAAAAAGGTTGTAAACCAACAGGGTGAGACTCCCAGTCCCAACGAGAAACATAATTCCCCGCCGAAACTATAAAACCCTAGAAAGCTTAAGTAAGCAAAATAGATAAAGCAGGTAATTGATATAAGCAGATAATATGAACAGCATAATGAGAAAAACTTACTGAATCATCCATCTTACCATGATTGCGGGAGGCATATAACCTAGTTTCCTTTATGGAACATGATTGACAAGATAAAATTTATAAGATCTTACCACAAAAACTTAAGAGAAGTATAAGTATCTGCAAGGTATACTAGATCAACTCAACACACAAGGCCTTAACCAATGTTCCGTGTTTTGTATTAAATAATAAATACTATTCGGCTGAGTTACGTATTATTATGCCCTGAGGAAGTGAGAGGTACCGCTCAAATCCAACCTTCGGTTGCGAAACCCAAGCCGGTGCCATACAAGGTCAATGGAAGAGCCAGACTCCACGACCTCACCACCTCGTGGTCAGTACACGAGTGCAAAACTAGAAGGACCATAGTCTCATGCTTAAGTGGCCTTAGCCACAGGGTTAAACTACCCTCTGCCTAGCCCACCTTGGTACAGGTACCGGTTCTAGTGAAATTGAGCCACAGGCCTATTCACCGTGCTTTGAGCCATGAACACATTCATTCTCTATCACATATCTTGAGCCATGGGCCTATTCACCATGCTCCAACTTATTGAGCCACAGGCCTGAATCTGTGCTCTGGAGTCTACAACTGAAGTTTCACTCTAATCCTCCTCATTTACGGCTAGGAGAAGCCACACATATTCAACAATATACGCTTCCAGGTTAACCTGTAGGACAACTTGTTTCACCATCACCAGCTACTGACGATGATGGATCTATTGTAATGACCCTGACCTGGGTTATGAGGTAACCCAATTTGTTTTGGCTAATAAAGTTTCTTATAACTTTAATAAAATCCTCTAAGGTGCCTTGTTTTCATGTGACACATTCATGTTTCAAGTTTGGTCCCGATTGAATGTTGTTTTAGCAATTTTCCTTTATTTTGGACCAAAGTGCAATTTACCCAAATTGAGGGGCTATAATGCAAAATATCACATGTTGAATGTACCCCATGTGTTTTAGCATTATAAGAGAGAGAATGATGCTAAGTGGTGGCTTGTAGAAAGCCTAAATTCCAAGTTTGAACTTGTTTGAACAATGTCGGTGCATTGTGCACCAATTTTGGTACAAATTGTAATTTACCCAAAATGTGGGGTTGATATGCACATTACCACCTATGGAGTGTCCCTAATTCCTCTATGTATCATTTAGAGGAGATAGAATGAATGATACACCTTGTTTGAATCAAATATGAGTGATGGCATTCTTGGTGATGAAATGATCAAGAAAAGGGGTTGAATTTGAAAGCTCAACTTGAGTTGTATCAAGTTGAAAAACTTATATATGAGTGTCTATCGGCCATGGAGCCCAAGGAGGTGTTCCATATTGTTTTGTGAACTCTTTTAAAAGTCCATATCATGTAATACACCTCAAGGAGGTGAGGTGTGACGACCAATAAGTTTCCTTAGATAAAGTGTATCGACTTGACTTAAAATAATGATTAAACCTAGATGACTTATCCAAATGGATAAGTAATGGGCGAATTTGCATCTCTAGATGTTCCTCAACTGTTTTGCAAGACAAGATAAATTATGATGAATGCATAAACATGTGTCACCCATGCATGACACGTGGCACTTACTAGCTCAAAAATTTGACACCTCATTTTTACCTCCCATCATGTGCAACAAGTATATATACCCCTAGTTTCACCCCTTGGTGCAATTTTGCGACCCTTACCACCCTCCTACCCTAAGGTATCATGCACATAGCTCCCATATCGTGAAGGGAGGCTGTGGTATCGTGCATGGGCCTTGGGATATCGCCCATGGCAAGAGCATATCGGCCAAGTAGGTGAAATTAGCCATATAAGGTGATATCGGCCAATAGGGTGAAGTGTTGAGTGCCATATCATGCAAGTGAGTGCCATATTGCATATGAGGGTTGGCATATCGTGCAAGGACACTAGTGTATAGTGTAAAGGTTCTAAGGAGCAAGTAGGAGATCATACTTGACCCTAAGGTAAGGATAAGATCATCTTCGACCTTGAATTGAAGCATGATTTTAGGGTTTTGATATTCCCTTCTTTTCTTCTTCACCAATTGCTTATCCATGGTGATTCCTTGTATATGAAGGAGTTATGAACGAGCCTTGGACTTTTCATAAGTCATCTTCAACCTTAGGAACATGGATCTTTGGATCTCAGAGCTTTGAAGTGGTTTTTAAGGCGGGTTATATAACTTGAACTCAGTCATGTTATTATTCATCACCTAAATTGCTATACTTAGTGAAATACTTTTAATTCTGAAATTTCCTGAAATAGTTGATGAAATTATGAGTTCTAGTAACTTCTTAGACCTATTTTCATGAAGTATATCAGTTAAAACAAAGGTCTAGAGCTTGAATAAGATGGTGTCACTTTGTAAAAGTGATATCGGGCTCAAGCATATATACAAATAGCTCTAACCCGATATGATGATGTACCTACTTCACTAAAATGATATAGACATGATTTTATACCTTCTTGCATGATATGTAGGTGTAGTATACACCTCTTGCACTATAGGAAGTCTAATATAGACTCCATGCATGATACAAGGTCAATTTTATACTTGTAAGATGATAAGAAACCCTAATTTGGGTAACCCGATATGAGTAAAGAATAGAAAATGATATTGCACGATATGGTAGCCTGATACACAACCCTAGTTGATGTCTAGCCCAACATGGTGATGGATTAATACCTCATGCACGGCATGGGTATCACAAACAAACACCTCTAGCCCGATATGAATGGTGTGTATATACTTCTAGCCTAATATGGTGAGTACTATATACTTACAACCTGATATGGTGAACATATGCACACTTCTAACCCAAGATACCTTGTAAAGGTAAGGGCAAGACACTCTTATGAGTGATGAGTGTAACACCAAGTAATGGTATGGATAATCCCTTGATAGGTGAAATGCCTAGAGTGGTTGATAATGGTCAACCCTATATCAACAATGCCTTAACTCGAGATGAGTTCATATTATATCAACAATGCCCAACACATTACATGATAAATGCGATAAACTGGTGAATAAAGTATTAGGATGGGAATACCCTAATACAAGCTAACAAGGATGAAGTCAAGTTAGATAAAGGTGTTGAGGGAAGTGATACATCAAGATATGATAGATGTCACATCCAACACCCCAATAATGATATACCTTGATGTGTTATAAGTCCAATATAATTGGATGTGTGACATGTGAAATGTGTCATTTCGATTGCTACACTGAGATGTAATGCACTTTGATGAATATAGTCTAACATGCCTTATGAAAAGGTTAATCCAAAACTATAAACATTGATGTAATCATGTTCTAGCAAAGATGAGAGAGAAACTCATACCATGTGTTGATAATTCATTTAAGGATGAATGATGAGAATAAATAAGTATGATTGAATACTTATGTAATCCATATTGATTCTATGCTATGTGAACCCTAATACAGGGTAATTCTATGTGAAACCCTAATACAAGTGAATGCTATGTGAACCCTAATACAGGGTAATGCTATGTGAAACCCTAATACATGATGATATTATGTGAAGTCTTAACACAGAGTAATCCTATGTGAAGTTCAATTACATATTACTGAGTTATAAGTATAATGAGAAGACGCTTTTATTGTATGATATACAATTATTATCATGAGTACTAAACATGCAGGTATGTTGAGATAATGAGCATAGCCAGGTATGGGCTATACTGCACTGTATTATGAAAATATTTCATAGGCCTTATAAGCATTCATATGCTTTATTTCTTAGTGAGAAGTAATCTGAAAACTTATGAGCCCTGTGTGCCATATGATGTTTTACTTATTGAAATTGGTTATGGCTTCATAATAGATAATGTGCCTTGTTGCCTAGTAAGGGGTAACAAGAGGTGATATGAGCTTTATGAACTATGTGTAATACTTTGTGTAGCAAGATTCATAATGTCATTGGTCAGATGACCTAAAGGTATGAAGTTACCAAATAAGTGGTAATAAGTATCCTATGACGAGATATGGGTTCAAATATCCAAATTCTATAATCATGATGATGAACTTGTTAAGAAGTGGAAATGTACTTGATAAGTCGAGGGATTAAGATCCCAATACTTTGTGAAAAGAGTATGGCTACATGCCATGACTCCACAATGACAATGTCAGACATTAGATATATGATCTAAGCCTGAAGAGAGTTAATGTTGTGGTAATGATTCTGTAATGAATAAATGTTATACATGTTCTTTATATTCCTTAAAGGATAAGTGACATGTTACTCTTCCAAGTTATAGCTGCAATGTTTTAGATAAGAATGATATTCTAATCTGTTAAACATTGAATTCAAAGTTGTTAAACAAATATGATTCCTATGTTTATACTTATCTTCTTAGGCTGCAATAATAATGTTACTGGAGTAGAGTTATATCTCTCGCTGGGGCAATTTACAATTGTCTCACCCCCGTGTGATCCAAATTTTTTAGGTGGACGTACACGATGAGGTGAAGACCTTTCTACAGAGGTACATCAACAACAGCGGGGACAACAATGACAGCTCAGGCTGAGTGTACTATATGTCGTGTCTTGTAGATAGTAGTCCTATGTGTTGTCTCTGTACTCTCAAGTCCTCAGAGTAGTGGTTAGTGCTTTCGAGATTTTGGCTCAGTACCTCGAAATTTGATAATGCTTGTAATTTTTAGAAAGAGATGATACATGACATGTATCTTTAAACCAGAATGTAAATGTGTTACTTTGGTTCTATGTGAGAAAGTTTTCCTTTGTTGGGTCTCTTGATAAAAAGGTTTTAATTTTTAGTGATTTTCGGTAATTTTCTTCTAGTGACCGTTTCTGTTAAGTTAATAATGTTTTATTCGAATGAGGCATCACAATTAAGTGGTATCATAGGTCTAGGTTCGTTGAGTCTACAGAGACATAGGACTAAGGTGTTGAGTCTGTGTTAGTGTCCTCCAGTATACCCGATAGTGACTTCTGCTTATGCAGAAGAAAGGGTGAAGTTTAAAAATGACTGGAGAACATGAGGAATACATTGCTAAGGGCAATGTTGTTGCACCAGGAGAGGGTGCATGGGACCAGGCAAGATGAGAAAAAGTGTCTGGGGATCCCATCTTTACCTAATCAGGATAGAGAATCCTATGATATGCTCTTGAAGGGCAGGTTAGGACAATAGTGATGCATATAGAAGACATGATACTAGCATTACAACCTAGGTTACCAGTCCTTAATGTGGAAACTTTGGGTTTTGAAAGGATTCCTAAATGACATGGTCATGTTGGGATAGTGGAAATGTGGGAAAGATTAACATATGGCGAGAAAGTAGACTCTGCCATAAGTTTGAACAGATATTACATCTGTGATGATAGTACCCAAGGAGTGGCAATAAGCTGATATTTAAGGTAAGGTCTCTATAATTTTAGAAACATTTGCCTAGTTATTCTGAAAAGCCAAAGTTTTTAGTATCACCAGTGAAATAAATGCCTAGTATACCAGGGTAGTATCCACTAAGTAAAGGCAAAAGCAGCAACATGAAATAACTAGACATTATGTGTTGAGCCAACCTAAAGTGGTAGATGACCGTGAGGGGTAATAGTCAGATGAAATATTTTCATTCTGATACTTCATTTAATGATTCTTTGTGTTAAAGATATGAAAGTAGTTGTTTTTGAACTTCCTTTGACTAGTCCTATAAGGACACAAGGAAGGTGAGAATTTACATTTTACTCAGTGTTCCTTAAAATGCTTTATGATTTCTCTTATCTTTGTGATACAAGATGAAATATAGAAGTGATGCCTGGAGAAAATCTAGGAATAGAAAATCCTGTGTGTATAATGATATGAAAAGTGAAGAATGTGATAGAAAATAAAGTGCATACTACCTAATCTTAGTACTTGTATACCTTGGCCAGGTTTATCATTATTGTAGATAAGGAAAGTATGGAACTCTTAGATTGTTATCATTCTGATTACTCTGATCAAGTTATCATTTTGAAAAAATCCAGAGGGTATAACGAAATTAAATAGGAAGAGCTAAGTGAACTTTCCCAAATAAATTTCTCAGTGAACTTTCTAAGTGAACTTTCTCAGTGAATTTTCTCAAACAAATAAATTTCTTAGTGAAAACCTTCTTAGTGAAATTTCTTAGTGAAAACCTTCTCAGTGAAATTGCTTCATGAAACCTTCTTAGTGAAATTGCTTCGTGAAAACATTCTCAGTGAAATTGCTTCGTGAAAACCATCTCAGTGAAATTACTTAGTGAAAACTTTCTTAGTGAAATTTCTTCGTGAAAACCTTCTCAGTGAAATTTCTTAGTGAAAACCTACTTAGTGAAATTTCTTCGTGAAAACCTTCTTAGTGAAATTGCTTTGTGAAAACCTTCTTAGTGAAATTGCTTCGTGAAAACCTTCTTAGTGAAATTGCTTCGTGAAAACCTTCTCAGTGAAATTACTTCATGAAAACCTTCTCAGTGAAATTGCTTTGTGAAAACCTTCTTAATGAAAATGCTTCGTGAAAACCTTCTTAGTGAAATTGCTTTGTGAAAACCTTCTCAGTGAAATTGCTTCGTGAAAACCTTCTCAGTGAAATTGCTTCGTGAAAACCTTCTTAGTGAAATTGCTTTGTGAAAACCTTCGTAGTGAAATTGCTTAGAGAAAACCTTCTTAGTGAAATTGCTTCGTGAAAACCTTCTCAGTGAAATTGTATCATGAAAATCTTCTTAGTGAAATTGCTTCATGAAAACCTTCTCAGTGAAATTTCTTAGTGGTAATCTTCTCAATGAAATTGCTTAATGAAAACCTTCTTAGGGAAATTTCTTAGTGAAAACCTTCTCAGTGTAATTGCTTAGTGAAAACCTTCTCAGTGAAATTGCTTCGTGAAAACCTTCTTAGTGAAATTGCTTAGTGAAAACCTTCTTACTGAAATTACTTCATGAAAACCTTCTCAGTGAAATTGATTCGTGAAAACCTTCTCAGTGAAATTGCTTCATGAAAACCTTCTTAGTGAAATTGCTTCGTGAAAACCTTCTCAGTGAAATTGCTTAGTGAAAACCTTCTCATTGAAATTATTTCGTGAAAACCTTCTCAGTGAAATTGCTTCGTGAAAACTTTCTCAGTGAAATTGCTTAATGAAACCTTCTCAGTGAAATTTCTTAGTGAAACCTTCTCAGTGAAATTGCATCATGAAAAACTTCTAAGTGAAATTGCTTTGTGAAAACTTTCTCAGTGAATTACTTAGTGAACTTTCTCAGTGAATTACTTAGTGAACTTTCTCAGTGAATTACTTAGTGAACTTTCTCATTGAACTACTTAGTGAACTTTCTCAGTGAATTTTCCCTAATAAATTGCTTAGTGAACTTTCTCAGTGAACTTTCCTAAATAAAAGAAATATTGTGTGCGTGTATTTTTGGTGGTAATAGCAGAGAAATGATTATCATAAGGATGAGATGTGTTCTCAACACAGATAATGAATACCAAAGCAAGGTATTTATGTTGATTACCTATATTAGCCAACTGTGAAATCAATCTTGTTACTTAAAATAATATGAACATCATATTTTAGGGGTTTATGCTCTGCATAAACATAAATATTGATAAGGTTGAACTAATGGAAAGAACAATTGTAATTGGTGGAAAAGTTTATCAAGCTAAAAGTATTTCCATAAGAATAACCCTATGTGGAAGAAACTTTGTGTGGATTATAGATCTATGGTATCTCTATGACATTAAGATGTTATGTGGAGACTTGATGGTACAATAAATGAATAAAATATGTCACTCCTTTTCCTAGGATTTCGAGGACGAAATCCTTGTTAGGGGTTTATAACTTGTAACGACCCTAACCTGGGTTATGAGGTAACCCTATTTTTTTTTGCTAATAAAGTTTCTTATAACTTTAATATAATCCTATAAGGTGCTTTGTTATCATGTGACACGTTCATGTTTCAAGTTTGGTCCCGATTGAATGTTGTTCAAGCAATTTTCCTTTATTTTGGACCAAAGTGTAATTTTCCCAAATTGAGGGTCTATAATGAAAAATGTCACATGTTGAATGTACCCCATGTGTTTTAGCATTATAATAGAGAGAATGATGCTAAGTGGTGGCTTGTGGAAAGACTAAATTCCAAGTTTGAACTTGTTTGAACAATGCTGGTGCATTGTGCACCAATTTTGGTACAAATTGTAATTTACCCAAAATGTGGGGTTGATATGCAAATTACCACCTATGGAGTGTCCCTACTTTCTCTATGTATCATTTAGAGGAGATAGAATGAATGAGACACCTTGTTTGAATCAACTATGAGTGATGGCATTCTTGGCGATGAAATGACCAAGAAAAGGGGTTGAATTTGAAAGCTTAACTTGAGTTGTATCAAGTTGAAAAGCTTATATATGAGTGCCTATCAGCCATGGAGCCCAAGAAGGTGTCCCATATCGTTTTTTGAACTCTTGGAAAAGTACATATCGTGCAAAACACATCAAGGAGGTGAGGTGTGACGGCCAACAAGTTTCCTTAGAAAAAGTGTATCGGCTTGACTTAAAATATTGATTAAACCTAGATGACTTGTCCAAATTGATAAGTAATGGACGAATTTGCATCTCTAGATGATCCTCAAATGTTTTGCAAGACAAGATAAATTATGATGCATGCATAAACATGTTTCACCCATGCATGACACGTGGAACCTACTAGCTCAAAAAGTTGACACCTCATTTTTACCTCCCATCATGTGCAACAAGTATATATACCCCTAGTTTCACCCCTTGGTGCAATTTTGCGACCCTTACCACCCTCCTACCCTAAGGTATCATGCATATAGCACCCATATCGTGAAGGGAGTCTGTGGTATCGTGCATGGGACTTGAGATATCGCCCATGGCAAGAGAATATCGGCCAAGTAGGTGAAATTGGCCATATAAGGTGATATCGACCAATAGGGTGAAGTGTTGAGTGCCATATCATGCATGTGAGTACCATATCATGCATGAGGGTTGGCATATCGTGCAAGGACACTAGTGTATCATGCAAAGGTACTAAGTATCAAGTAGGAGATCATACTTGACCCTAAGGTAAGGATAAGATCACCTTCAACCTTGAATTGAAGCATGATTTTAGGGTTTTGATCTTCCCTTCTTTTCTTCTTCATAAATTGCTTATCTATGGTGATTCCTTGTATATGAAGGAGTTATGAACGAGCCTTGGAATTTTCATAAGTCATATTCAACCTTAGTAACATGGAGCTTTGGATCTCAGAGCTTTGAAGTGGTTCTTAAGGCAGGGTATATAACTTGAACTCAGTCATGTTATTATTCATCACCTAAATTGCTATACTTAGTGAAATACTTTTAATTCTGAAATTTCCTTAAATAGTTGATGTAATTATGAGTTCTAGTAACTTCTTAGACCTGTTGTCATGAAGTATATTAGTTAAAACAAAGTTCTAGATGTTGAATAAGATGGTGTCACTTTGTAAAAGTGATATCGGGCTCAAGCATATATACAAATAGCTCTAACCCGATATGATGTTGTACCTACTTCACTAAAATGATATGGAGATGATTGTATACCTTCTTGAATGATATGTAGGTGTAGTATACACCTCGTTCACGATAGGAAGTCTATTATAGACTCCATGCACGGTACAAGGTCAATTGTATACTTGTAAGATGACAAGAAACCCTAATTTGGGTAACCCGATATGAGTAAAGAATAGAAAATTCTATTGCACGATATGGTAGCCCGATACACAACCGTAGTTGATGTCTAGCCCGACATGGTGATGGCTTAATACCTCATGCACGACATGGGTAACACATACAAACACCTCTAGCCCGATATGAATGGTGTGTATATACTTCTAGCTCGATATGGTGAGTACTATATACTTACAACCTGATATGGTGAACATATGCACACTTCTAACCCAAGATACCTTATAAAGGTAAGGGCAAGACACTCTTACGAGTGATGAGTGTAACACCAAGTAATCGTATGGCTAATCCCTTGACAGGTGAAATGCCTAGATTGGTTGATAATGGTCAACCCTATATCAACAATGCCTTAACTCAAGATGAGTTCATATTATTGGCAATGGTTGTACATTCTCAGTGAGTGACTAATGCCCAACACATTACATGATAAATGCTATAAACTGGTGAATAAAGTATTAGGATGGGAATACCCTAATACAAGCTAAGTGGATGAACTTAAGTAAGATAAAGGTGTTGAGGGAATTGATACATCAAGATATGATAGATGTCACATCCAACACCCCAATAATGATATACCTTGATGTGTTATAAGTCCAATAGAATTGGATGTGTGACATGTAAAATGTGTCATGTCAATTTCTACACTAAGATGTAATGCACTTTGATGAATATAGTCTAACATGCCTTATGAAAAGGTTAATCCAAACCTATAAACTATGATGTAATCATGTTCAGGCAAAGATGAGAGAGAAACTCATATTGTGTGTTGATAATTCATTTAAGCATGAATGATGAGAATAAATAAGTATGATTGAATACTTATGTAATCCATATTGATTATATGCTATGTGAACCCTAATACAGGGTAATGCTATGTGAAACCCTAATACAAGTTAATGCTATGTGAACCCTAATACATGGTAATGCTATGTGAAACCCTAATACATGATGATGCTATGTGAAGTCTTAACACAGAGTAATCCTATGTGAAGTTCAATTACATATTAATGAGTTATAAGTATAATGAGAAGACCCTTGTATTGCATGATATACAATTGTTATCATGAGTACTAAACATGTAGGTATGTTGAGATAATGAGCATAGCCATGTACGGGCTATAATGCACTGTATTATGAAAATGTTTCATAGGCCTTATAAGCATTCATATGCTTTATTTCTTAGTGAGAAGTAATCTAAAAACTTATGAGCCATGTGTGCCATATGATGTTTTACTTATTGAAATTGGTTTTGGGTTCATAAGCCATAATGTGCTTTGTTGCCTAGAAAGGGGTAACACGAGGTGATATGAGCTTTGTGAACTATGTGTAATACTTTGTGTAGCAAGATTCATAATGTCCTTGGTCAGATGACCTGAAGGTATGAAGTTACCTAATAAGTGGTAATAAGTATCCTATGACGAGATATGGGTTCAAATACCTAGATTCTATAATCATGATGATGAACTTGTTATGAAGTGGAAATGTACTTGATAAGTTGAGGGATTAAGATCCCAATACTTTGTGAAAAGAGTATGGATATAGGCCATGACTCCACAATGACAATGCCAGGCTTTAGATATATGATCACCTGAAGAGAGTTAATGCTATGGTAATTATTCTGTAATGAATAAATGTTATACATGTTCTTTATATTCCTTAAAGGATATGTGACATGTTGCTCTTCCAAGTTATAGCTGCAATGTTTTAGATAAGAATGATATTCTAATCTATTAAACATTGAATTAACAATTGTTGAACAAGTATGATTCCTTTGTTCATACGTATCTTCTAAAGCTGCAATAATAATGTTACTGGCGGAAAGTTATATCTGTCGTTGGGGCAATTTACAATTGTCTCACCCCCGTGTGATCCAAATTTTTTAGGTGGACGTACACGAGGAGGTGAAGACCTTTCTACAGAGGTACATCAATAGCAGCGGGGAAAACAATGACAGCTCAGGTTGAGTGTACTATCTGTCATGTCTTGTAGATAGTAGTCATATGTGTCGTCTCTATACTCTCAGGTCCTCAGAGTAGTTGATGCATGGGTTTTGAGTCACTTTTATAGGCTTATTTTATATATGTTTTATGCATGTATTTGTCATTTTCTTGATTATATTTGCATAATTCACTATAGTTGGCCTTTAAACTCTTTTTGCATCAAATTATACTTCTTTTATCATATTTATATGATTTTATATAATCCCCGGACTTATACACATATTTTGGCACTTTTTCAGGCACTTTTGCATTGTCCAGAGTCGATACTATCGACCCTGGTGTCGATAGTATCGACATTTTATCAAAAAGCAACCCCAAAACGTGATTTTGGAAGGAATAACCTGTGCCATGGTCGATACTATCGACCTGGGGGTCGATACTATCGACAACGTCGGGATCTGGCGATTTTCAGCATTAAAACGGAGCGTTTTAATCCGACGGTTGGGCTTTTTCAGAGCCGAAAAGTGGTCCTATGACCTAAGAAGAGCACGGACGGCCTGAGGGGGATCTCATATTGTGTTGCACAACATCCAAGAAGGAGAGAGGGAGAGAGGAGATGAGAGACGAAGGCTGTCAACTGAGCGATCCAGGCACCTCCGACGGGCGATTTTGCTGCCGGAAGACTGCAAAACGCATGTTTCTCGAGGAGGATCTCCATGTTCACCTTTGTATCAGGGGTTACATGAGTTTGCTCCATGTTTCCCATGTTTTTCTTCTCTACTCCTCTGTCTTTCATTGAGATGACCATGCGGGGCTAATCCCCTTCATCTTTAGGACCGGGAGTAGCCCGGGGATTCATTGTATGACAGTTTTATAATAGTAATTCATATTTTCTCTCTTAAATCCCTGGTATAGTTTCGTTTTCTCCATATATTGTTATGCTTGATCACCATAATAATAACCTAATGCCCTTAATCACTTTGAAAGAAGGATTAACGACTGAAAAGAGGTGAAACATACATTAATCGATAAATCCCTTGACCAAGGTGGTGTAAAATTAATGGTGGATACTGGGAGATCGTTCATAATGCACTTAGTTTATGGGATATTTTACTACGAAGGTGGAATCGACCTAAACCTAAGTAGTGAATTACACCACGACAGTGGGCAATTCTGTTTTCAGGCCACTACCTGGATAGAGAGAGAAGATTGATGCATTATATAAAATCTAATACAATGAAAACCAGCGGTGAAACCGCACCCGTAAAGATACCCTTTTGAATTTATTAAATTAACCTTTAATCGATTGTTTGCTTTGTTTTATTTTTATTTTCTTTTAAATTTTGACAACAAACCCCAATTTCTTATTCGGTTTAGCTGATCGCAAATAGTTAGTAGGAGTCTCCAACAATTCTGAGTATCCCTGTGTTCGACTCGGGCCTCACAAAGGCCTGTACTACTCGACGCGTATACTTCTGTTTTTAGTGCGTAGTAAAATACATGTCAAGTTTTTGGCGCCGTTGCCGGGGATACAACGAATTGTTGGCACTTTGAGTGCTACAAGCGGCCATTCTAGGCCACATTGTTTTTATTATTTTATTTTTGAAACAACTTCAAATATTTTTTTTATTGTTTGACAATTTTTATACTCGTCAAAGAACTGTACTGAACTTTAATTTTCTTATTTCAGGTACGTTGCATGGTGCAGACGCGTAATACTGACTACGCGGATCCCGCACACGAGGTTCCGCTGTCGGAACCTGAGGACGAGCAAGAGCAAGAACAGTTAGAAGAAACCGACTCTGAACTCGAACATGAAGAGATGGCCGAGCCACATACCATATGGGATAAGATCAAGGCTTCGTCATCATCAGCTTCAAAAGGACCTATAAAGAAGCAGGAAATCAACATGCCGACATACAAGATTGATCCGGCTTTGATAAATCTAGTGAAGTCGAATGCTTTTCATGGGCTGAAGAATGAGGATCCCGTCACGCACATCAACCCGTTTGTTGAGAACTGTGACATGGTTAAAATCGACAGGTTTCCACAGGAGGCACTGTATCTCAAGCTTTTCCCGAGTTCATTGGCAGGATCGGCACGTGAATGGTTACATAATTTGGATGATGAGTATGTGCAGTCCTGGAACCATATGGTGGAGGTTTTCTTTGAGAGGTTTTTCCCTCCTGAGAAGACCAACGACATGATCCGGAAGATTCATAATTTTACCCAACAGGCCGGTGAGACATGTTCTGAGACCTGGGAGAGATTTCAGGTCATGCTGAGGAGGTGCCCACATCACGGGCTGGATAAAGAGACGCAGGTGAAGATCTTCTATATTGCTCTCTCCGAGCACGATAGGAGTAATCTGGATTCAGCTGGGTCAGGGTTCTTTTTGAACAACACAGATGAGAGATGCTAGGAAATCCTTAAGAATATGTCCAGGAAGCAATCATGGGGTGAAAGAGACACTATTGAGCATGTTCGAGTTGCAGGCGAATCTAAGGCAATCAAGAAGCTGAACGACAAGCTAGATCTTCTAGCCAAGAAATTGCTAGCCAAGGACGATGCATCTGAGGATGAGGAAGCCCAAGTCAAATTCATGCAACAACATGACTACATAAACAATGACTATGCATGGAGGAGAGACAAAAAGTTCTCCTGGAAGGATCCTAATAATTTCCAACAAGACCCAGAGACAAAGCCACAACCGAGAGCTGAGGATAATAGCACTAAATTACTTAGTCAAATGGTGCAGCAAAATCAGGAAATGATGGCTATGTTTGGTAAGCAATTGCAATCTCAAGGTGATATTTTAACCAAATTTTGGCAGACGCTCCAAAGCCATGGAGCACAGATGCGGGCATTGGAAACCACCGTGGCTCAGATTTCGAGTGAAGTGGCGGCCATCAAGCACGCCAACCAGCAGAAACCATCCGAGAATGCAAATGTGGCCCAAACACACCATCAAGTGAAGTATATGTCTGTGGTAAGCAATGAGGAGGAATCCCAGGTGTCAGAAGCAAAAGATCAGAGAAAAATGAGGTTTGATACGGGAGCAACACCGGTGATACCGTATCCTCGCAGTTATTATGGACTGTCGGGCGGAAACCCTCTTTTCAGGAAATCCCGCCAAGGACCCATTATAGTTGCGCCCCCGCCTACCCAAGAAGAGCAAGTTAAGGCTTCCTGTCACGGTGCAGATACATCTACTGCGAGAGAAGAGCCACATCAAATGATACATGTTGATGATGTTCCGACAAAGCCTATGCCAGAGGGAGTAATGGAAGCAAGCTTAGGGGAGCTGGCCCTGAAAAGCCCCTACATTCCACCTCATAAGCGTCCACAGGAGGCAGTTGTATCCATTCCAGATAGCCCAAGGCCGAAGAGAGAGCACCGTCACTACATGAAGTTCTTGGAGATGTTCAGAAAACTCCATGTCAATATTCCGTTAGTGGAAATGATAGAGAAGATTCCCGCCTATGGGAGGTTTATCAAAGAAATCATCAACAAGAAGAGGCGGATTAAAGACACGGACGTGTGCCAGGTAAATGAGATGGTGAGCTCAATTATCCACGGGAGTTTACCACTAAAGAGGAAAGACCCAGGAGGCTTTTACATCCCATGTTCCATAGGCGGCCAACATTTTCTACAAGCACAGTGTGATTCGGGCGCCATCATTAATCTTATGCCTCTATCCACATTTCAAAAGCTTGGGTTGAAGGAGATAAAGAAATCGGCGGCAACGATTGAATTGGCGGATGGGTCCATTGTAAGGACATATGGAGTGTGCGAGGATGTACTCGTCAAGGTAGACAGGTTCATCTTCCCGGTAGATTTTGTCGTCATGGACATGCCACAGCTCCAAAGTTGTGAGATGCTATTGGGAAGGCCGTTCCAAGCTACAGCTGATGTAATCACTGCCATTGGGAGAGGTACATTGACCTTGGGGATTGGACATGATCGAGTTCAATTCAAATTACCACATGACTCATTGGAGACATCTCTTGACAACACAGGTTAAAGGTATCTTTATGTCAAGCCTAGGACATTAAACAAGGGCGCTTGTTGGGAGGCAACCCAACTTTCGGTTCATTTCTATGTTTGGTTATGTTCTTTTATGTTTATGTACTTAGTTTTTGCTTAGGTTTTGATACTTTTTGTAAAAATGGTACCCTAACTCGTGTTTTGAAGTGTGAAAAACTTTAAGGTCGATACCATCGACATCCATGTTGATAGTATCGAGTTTGGAGCAGAAAACGATGAGCAAAAGTCGATACTATCGACCCTAGGGTCGATAGTATCGAGATTCCTGAAGATTTGCAGAATTTTTTTATCAGTAAAGTTGATACCATCGACCCTAGGGTCGATAGTATCGACACTTTTGAGTTCTCGAGCTTTTAAATGCATTGATAGAGCAAAATCGCTGAGCCTGGGTCGATACTATCGACCTTGAGTCGATAGTATCGACACCTGCAGGACAGGTACATAAAACATGTCTTAAAAGGTATCGAAATGAGATTTTTTCGAACCATTTTTTGCAGAGGAAAGATGGATGAAGCAAGTCACGTCTTAGAACCACTAAGACACAAAAATGGGCCACAAAAAGGAGGGAGATAGCAAGCATCCCTTGGTCCACTTGAGCATCCAACCATCCATCTTCACCACACTTCAAAGCGAATGGTACCGCTGTTCCACCTATTAAGTGAGAATGTTGACTATGAGGCCATAGTCATATTCAAGCATAGGGGGGTTGGAATATCCCTCTATCTTAGTTTTTACTTACTTATTCATGTTTCTTTTACTTTTGAAATATTAGTTGCATTTATTTCTAGATTTACCACTTTTGTAGGATCCACATCTATCTAGTGTAATCTGTGGAGTAATAAATGCATGGTTTCAATTGGGAATATCACTCTTGGGTTGTGTGCACATAAAAAATTGAGCATATTGAAAACTTTTTGAGCTTATTCTTGTGAGTAATTGAGTTGCATAACTGAGGAAGTGCTTGGGTGAGTCAGCTTCAGGACATGGGGACATGAATGACTATCTTTATTGTCCAAGGAAAAGTGATTGACAAGGATGTTTGAGCCCAAACTGACCAAACGCTAATGTGTCCTTAGACTAAAGTTTAAGAGATAAATCCTTCAGTTACCCTGTACACAGGTCTTTAGAGAGGGACATATGATATTTTCAGAAGGTTCTGTCAATTAGTCTTGTGATCTGATCCACCACAGTTTCATTCACACTCCACCATGAGAAATGGGAGCACATTATTTTCTTTTACTTTTTGATTGCATCTCATGTAGATAGGTCTTGCATTACAACTATTTTCACATATTTTTGCATGAAAATGAAAAAAAAGATAGAGTAGTTATACATGCACATTATCCTTAGGTGCGTGTCATTTAATTGCATAACTATCATTTTGTAGCTGCATTCACATCTTTTGAGCATATAGTACATCATGCATTTTATGTCTTCTAAAACATTAAAGGTGGTAAACTTTATCCATACCCTCTGAATAGAATGCTTCAAATGTATAAGTTATGTAACAAGAAGTGAGCCCGACAAATAATTCATTGTCATCTATGAAAATAAGGGCTTGAAAAAGGTGAGTTGAAAAAAAATGAAAAAAAAGAGAAGAAAAAAAAAGAAAAAGAAAAAAAAGAGAGTTGAGAAGTAATAAAGAAGAAGAGGGAGAAAGGAACATGTTCTCACCTGAGAATTAAGAAGAATAAGCACATGGTGTAGTTTTCTTAGATATTCCATCTCACCTTGAGACGGAATGATAGTGCATGCATCATTCCACCAAAAATGTAGCATTAGGATATTTTCACGTGCATTTTGCATCATGGTAGGTCATTAATTTTTGTATTGCATGATTGATTGTTATGTGCTTCCATCTCTTCCACAACCACCTATCCCATCCACCCGTTGCTCTAATCGGTAGGCCACCCATGATATTCTCCTCATTCATTAATATCAGGAGATCTGCTTCCATTTAGATGGTAGTTAGGAAATGAGCAACGTAGATAGGAGATCACAAGATGCATCAAGTATGGACCAGATGAGTTTATCATATTAACTGCTTTAATTGATAGTGTTTCATTGATTGGGGGACATACATCTCTTACATAGGTCTTTGGTCGCCTGGATGGCAGTTAGTGTTCAGTGGTCAATGAGGGCCGGTTTGTGGAAAGAAAGTGGGGATGATGTAGATGCATTTCATGTATTTATGTCCTTTTGCTGACTTATCTCAATCAGATATAAAGTTTTGTCACTCGAGGACGAGCAAGGTTTAAGCTTAGGGGAGTTTGATGCATGGGTTTTGAGTCACTTTTATAGGCTTATTTTATATCTGTTTTATGCATGTATTTGTCATTTTCTTGATTATATTTGCATAATTCACTATAGTTGGCATTTAAACTCTTTTTGCATCAAATTATACTTCTTTTATCATATTTATATGATTTTATATAATCCCCGGACTTATACACATGTTCTGGCACTTTTTCAGGCACTTTTGCATTGTCCAGAGTCGATACTATCGACCCTGGTGTCGATAGTATCGACATTTTATCAAAAAGCAACCCCAAAACGTGATTTTGGAAGGAATAACCTGTGCCATGGTCGATACTATCGACCTGTGGGTCGATACTATCGACAGCGTCGAGATGTGGCGATTTTCAGCACTAAAACGGAGCGTTTTAATCCGACGGTTGGGCTTTTTCAGAGCCGAAAAGTGGTCCTATGACCTAAGAAGAGCACGGACCGCCTGAGGGGGATCTCATATTGTGTTTCACAACATCCAAGAAGGAGAGAGGGAGAGAGGAGACGATAGATGAAGGCCGTCAATCGAGCGATCCGGGCACCTCCGACGGGCGATTATGCTGTCGGAAGACTGCAAAACGCACGTTTCTCGAGGAGGATCTCCAGGAACACCTTTGTATCAGGGTTACACTAGTTTGCTCCATGTTTCCCATGTTTTTCTTCTCTACTCCTCTGTCTTTCATTGAGATGACCATGCGGGGCTAATCCCCTTCATCTTTAGGACCGGGAGTATCCCGGGGATTCATTGTATGACAGTTTTATAATAGTAATTCATATTTTCTCTCTTAAATCCGTGGTATAGTTTTGTTTTCTCCATATATTGTTATGCTTGATCACCATAATAATAACCTAATGCCCTTAATCACTTTGAAAGAAGGATTAACGGCTGAAAAGAGGTGAAACCTACATTACTCGATAAATCCCTTGACCAAGGTGGTGTAAAATTAATGGTGGATACTGGGAGATCGTTCATAATGCACTTAGTTTAAGGGATATGTTACTACGACGGTGGAATCGACCTAAAACTAAGTAGTGAATTACACCACGACAGTGGGCAATTCTATTTTCAGGCCACTACCCGGATAGAGAGAGAAGATTGATGCATTATATAAAATCTAATACAATGAAAACCCGTAGTGAAACCGCACCCCTCAAGATACCCTTTTGAATTGATTAAATTAACCTTTAATAGATTGTTTGCTTTGTTTTATTTTTATTTTCTTTTAAATTTTGACAACAAACCCCAATTTGTTATTCGGTTTAGCTGATCACAAATAGTTATTAGGAGTCTCCAACAATTCCGAGTATCCCTGTGTTCGACTCGGGCCTCACAAAGGCCTGTACTACTCGACGCATATAATTGAGTTTTTATCCCTCAGGCCGTCCGTGCTCTTCTTAGGTCATAGGACCACTTTTCGGCTCTGAAAAAGCCCAACCGTCGGATTAAAACGCTCCGTTTTAGTGCTGAAAATCGCCAGATCCCGACGCTGTCGATAGTATCGACCCCCAGGTCGATAGTATCGACCATGGAATAGGTTATTCCTTCCAAAATCACGTTTTGGGGTTGCTTTTTGATAAAATGTCGATACTATCGACACCAGGGTCAATAGTATCGACTCTGGACAATGCAAATGTTCCTGAAAAAGTGCCAAAACATGTGTATAAGTCCGGGGATTATATAAAATCATATAAATATGATAAAAGAAGTATAATTTGATGCAAAAAGAGTTTAAAGACCAACTATAGTGAATTATGCAAATATAATCAAGAAAATGACAAATACATGCATAAAACAAATATAAAATAAGCCTATAAAAGTGACTCAAAACCCATGCATCAGTAGTAGTTAGTGCTTTCGAGATTTTCGCTCAGTGCCTCGAAATTTTATAATGCTTGTAATATTTAGAAAGAGATGATACAGGAGATGTATCTTTAAACCAGAATGTAAATGTGTTACTTTGGTTCTATGTGAGAAAGTTTTCATTTGATGGGTTTTTTGATAAAAAGTTTTTAATTTTTAGTGATTTTCAGTAATCCGCTGCTTAGTGAATGTTTTTGTTAAGTTAATAACATTTTTTTTGAATGAGGCGTCACATCTATAGACAGGGAAAACTACATGGTATGTTCCACTGCAATTAATTAGTATATTTTAAGTGGATTGTTGAGGCAACCAAGTTGTAAAACATACATAACATTGAGTTACATTGTTACAGTCATCATCACATTGTCCTGGGATCTCAATCACTCATCACAGAAAACCACTTCCTCTCAAGGCATCATCACCATCTTATATCATCCCTTGGATAACAATCCCTAATCTCATCATCAAGTGGATAACAACTCACAAGGCACTCAGCCTTCATCAAGTTCACAGACCTATCTTATTATACTGGTGATGCATGTTATCTCATCAACAAGAGTTATCACCATGATACAATGTTATTCAAACACATAGGCCTCATAACTCTTACCTGGCTATGGATTCGTTTTATACACCTGCATGGTTAGTATGCGCTTCAAGAGAGATAATTTTTGAAATCACCTGACATAGAGCTTTATTGATTATCATGTTATCAGGAAATTGTGATGCACTTATCATGATTATAACTATGTGTGGCATAAAGTATCAATTACATTACTGTTATTAAATTATGGCATCCATTTAAGCTCATAGACATAAACTAGCATCATATCATCTTTATATGGCGTTATCTTTAAGCATTAAACATACCATTGGTTTGCAACCCATTATCCATATTTCATTATCAACATAGATGTGACTATATGATAAAGGATCATTAGCTAGATTTTCCAAGTTAGACCTAACCCTCACAAAAAATGCCCTCTACCCTCACTAGAAGTGTGACGGGTAGGGTGCCTTCACTACAGGTGGTATCGGGTAGGGTAACTTCCCTCACCAAAGCCTGTCGGCCAAGCACATAGTCACATCTCGACCTGAGGCAAGGCATATCGATCAACCAAGATCCAAGGTGTATCGTGCAACTCGGTACTATCATACAACTCCTGTCGTGCATCCATGAAAGCACCAGGTGTGATGGGTAGCTAGGTCCATGGGGCATATCGTGCACCCAACTCAAGGTATGTCAGGAAGCTAGGTGCATCGGTCAAACCTCAATGGCTAGCTAGGGTTAGGGTTTGGGTTGTGTCGGGCTACCATCACCACCCTATCGGTTGGGGTTGTGGCGCCCAAGGCCAGCACCATATCGCCCACAAAGGTACACGACACAAGGAACCAAGAGGAAGCTTATCGCTCAACCAAACGCAAGCACAATCTATCGGCCATAACAAAGGCAAGACCAGAGCTCTCCATTGTATCGTGCAACAACCTATCTTATGTGTCGCCCAAGCTCACCAAATAGAGATTTCAAATCGGTATTGTATCGGCCAAGGGGACAACACCATCTTGGTAAAAGGATCATCTAGGTCAAGGCATATCGCCCAATCCTTCCATCAAGGTTAGGAAAGCCATATCAGGGATCAAGCCCAACCAACTTAACATGATGTATCCACTAAGGTCAAACCCAAGGGAAGGGGAGGGGTATCGGGCAACACCACTACAAGGATATCGTGCAGGGATCAAAGCTACATACGACATGGTCATCATCAAGCTCAAGAATCACCATGATAAAAACCCAAAAAGATCAAGAGAGTTGGCTCACCTCTCAACAACCAAGAGAGAGCGATTTTGCACAACCTCCATCACAAATCGGGCAGCATGTAGGTTCATCTCCATCTAGGCCAAGATCTCAACCCCAAGTAGATCAACACTTCAACCAAGGCTCACCTCTAAAATCCATGGTGAGAGAAGAGTATTGTCCAAGCAACTAGAGTATAGACTCACCTCTCAAAAACTAAGTGAGAGGAGTATTGCCTACATCACTAGGGCTGAACTCACTTCTCAGGACCGAAGGGGAGAGAGGGTTATTGCCAAGAAAATCTCCACATATAGGTTTGGCCACCACACTCAAGAACACCTCAACAACATAAACATATATTAACAAGATGAGAGATATAAAATAAAGTAAGAAAACATGTCTAGAAAGAAGTATGGTCAATCAAGATGAAATATAAACATGCAACAAGAAAGGAGAGTAGTATAGCTAAGGTTAGGAGTTATGTAACCCGCCTTAAGCAAGCTCCAAGCTCCTAACACCAAGCAACACCTTCGGCCACCTCAAGAGGAAGAAGAAGAAGACTCCAAAGGGAAGAATCGACCACCAAGATTAGCTCCTCCATGTGTATCATCCACCAAGGTTGCAAAGGAGAGGTGTCATTCACCAAGGAAGAGAGAAACTAAGGAACTAAAGGGATCTTTAGCAAGAGAAAGGAGATACATATGTATAAGAGGATGGAGGAGAAACTAAAGCAATGTGTCGCCCACCTAGGGACACTTGTCCATGGGCAATGACACCTTCTTATCTCTCCTTAAACACATGTCCAAGGCAATTGCCACATGCAAGCATCATGCACCAAGTGTCCTCTAGAGTGGTGACACAAATGAGGCTAAGAGTCAAAGATGGTTCATGGCCAACATACTTCACTCCCTTGCCCGACACACCCCATGGGCGACACAACCATGGCCGACACTAGGCTCTCCTGCACGATACAACATCCAACAAGGTAAGGCAAGGCCCAAACAACGCAAAACAAGGCCCAACGAAGCTCAACAAAGCCCATGGCAACTCAAGTAACGAGCCCAAAAATTCCTCTCAACTCTAGAGGAAGCAAGGTAGAGAGAGAAACATCTCTCAAGGTGACAAACTTGCTCATCAACCCTAAACATAGATTATTTGCAAGTAGCATCTCCAACTCTTAACAAAGTAAAAACAAACCCTAATCACCACTAAAGATGAATAGCAAGCAACTAAACACAAGGTGAAGGTAAAGCAAACAGGATAAGCCCAAAATGAAAGTCAGGGTCCTTACAAGCCATAAACCTCTACAAAGGGATTTTGCCCTCAATATTCGAAGAGAAAAGCAAGGGATAATTCCTCCTCATCCTTTCCTCAAGATCCCACGTGGCTTCCTCAATGCCACGGTGATGCCAAAGAACCTTTACAAGAATAAGGTCATTTCTCTTCAACTTCTTTACCCTTCTATCAAGGATCATCACTATACCTTCTTCATAGGTAACATCTTCATCAAGCTTGACCTCATCAGGCTATATCACTGTCCCTATGTCAGGATGACTTTTCTTCAATATGCTGACATGGAACTATGGATGTTACCAGTGCAACTCTGGTGGCAACTGTAACGTATAAGATACCTTGCCTACACATGTTGTTACCGGGAATGGCCTGATATACCGAGGTGCCAACTTACCTTTCCAGCCAAACCTTAGCATGACTTCCCACGGTGAGACCTTGAGATACACTTTATCTCCCACCTAGAACTCTAAAGGTCATCGACGATTATCTGCATAAGACTTATGTCTGTCCTGTGCCGCTTTCAATTGTTGTTGTATCACTCTGATCTTTTCTGTTCTTCTTTGCACTAACTCTGGACCCAAAAGATGATATTTTCCAGGCTCATACCAACATAAGGGGGATCTGTACTTCCTTCCATATAGAGCCTCATAAGAAGCCATGTCAATGCTCCGCTGGTAACTGTTGTTGTAGGCAAACTCTATCAAACTAAGATGCATGTCCCAACTGCCTAGAACTGCAAAACACAAGCTCAGAGAAGATCCTCTAAGGTCTAAATAGTCCTTCAGACTACCCATCTGTCTGTGGGTGGAAGGCGGTGTTGAATCTCAACTATGTTTCCAACGCTTTGTGCAACTATTCCCAGAAACAACTAATGAAATGGGGTCCTCTGTCAGAGACTATCGTTGTGGGTACACCATGTAGATGCACTATCTCATCCACATATACCTGAGCAAGCTTCCCTTCTTTATATGTTGTCTTTACCGGTATGAAATGGGCAGACTTTGTCAATCTGTCCACTATCACCCAAATGGAATCATGATTCCTAGATGTCCTTGGCAGACCAACTATGAAATCCATGGTTATACGATCCCATTTCCACTACAGTATCAACATGGGTTGTAACGTACCTATCATCTTCTGATGTTCCTCCTTAACTTGCTGGCATACCTCACACCTAGACACAAACTCAGCTACATTCTTAAAGCCAGGCCACCAATGTAAGTCCTTTAGATTATGATACATCTTTGTGACTCCTGGATGCATAACATAGATCGATGTGTGTGCTTCCTCGAGCACTAGCTTTCTCATATCATCATTATCGGGGACCACCATGCTATTATGATAACAGACTAGTCCACCCTCAGACTCATAGAACCCATCATGCTTTTTGCTGCCAAACTCTAATCTGATCAACTGAACTAAAGCATCTGCCTACTGTGCGTCTTTGATATATTGTCTCAGCGTAGGATTCACTTGCATTTGTGCCAACAATCCTTCCAACAAGGAAACTTCCAATTGCACGTTCATCTGTCATAAGGAGACAAACATATCTCATCTATGACATCCCAAGGAACTCAACTGTGCCTTTTTCCTGGGAAGAGAAGAATACTTCCTGCTAAGAGCATCGGCTACCATGTTTGCCTTACCAGGATGATGCTCAATGGTGCAATCATAATCATTGATTAGCTCCATCCATCGATGCTATCACATGTTCGGCTCACTCTGCGAGAAGATGTACTTCAAATTCTTATGATCTGTAAAGATCTGACACACTTCTCCATAAAGATAGTGTCTCCAAATCTTTAATGCATGGACCATCGTTGCCAACTCCAAATCATGTGTCGGATAATTCTCCTCATGTTTCTTGAGTTGTCGCAAAGTAAATTAAACCACATGATCCTCCTACATCAGCACACATCCTAGGCCTTTCTTGGAAGCATCACAGAAAGCAACGTAGCCTTTCCCAGGCTCTGGCAGCACTAATACGGGAGAACTAGTCAGCTTCTCCTTCAAACTTTGGAAAGCTTGCTGACAACGATCATCCCAAACAAAAGGTAAATCTTTCCTGGTCAACTTTGTCAATGATAATGCGATCATACTGATGTCCCTTATAAACCTCAGGTAGTATCCTTCTAGACCCAAAAAACTACGGACTTCTATTGGCATCTTTGGTTGCTCCCAATCTATGACTGACTCCACTTTCTTGGGGTCCACTTTGACTCCTTTTGTAGATATCACATGACCCAAGAAAGTCACTTCTTTCAACCAGAACTCACACTTCCTGAACTTGGCATATAGCTGGTGTTGGCAAAGAAGAGTCAACGCTTGTAGAAGATGTTGTTCATGCTCTTTACAGTCCCAACTATAGATAAAGATGTCATCCATAAATATCACAACAAATTGATCTAGAAATGGATGAAACACTCTACTCATTAGATCCATGAAAGCAGCTGGCGCATTGGTAAGCCCAAACAGCATAACCACAAACTCAAAGTGACCATACCTCATGCAAAAGGCTATATTAGGTATGTCCTAATCCTTAATCCACAACTGATGATATCTAGACCATAGATCAATCTTTGAGAACATGATGGAACCACGTAACTGATCAAACAGATCGTCTATCCTCGGTAACGAGTACTTGTTCTTGATCATAACATTGTTCCACTACTGGTAATCTATACACAACTGCATCGACCCATCCTTCTTTTTAACAAATAGAACTGGAGCACTCCAAGGTGACGTGCTTGGTCTGATGAAACCCTTATCCAAAAACTCCTACAACTACTTCTTCAGCTCTGCCATCTCAACTGGAACCAGCTTGTACGGTGTCTGTGCAAATGGTTGTGTTCCTGGGACCATATTGATCTCAAAATCAATCTCTCAAGGTGAGTGAGCACCGGGAAACTCTTCGGGAAACACATCTACAAACTCTCTGGCAATAGACACCTCCTCAAGACTAGGACCTTTTGCCTTGGTATCCACAACATGAGCCCAAAACGCCTTACAACCTTGCCGTAGCAACTTTTCTGCCACCGTAGGTGACACCAAACATGTCAGAAGAATCTTCCTATCTCTGTGGAAGATCCACTTCTCACTACCGTCATAAAACACTGCCTGCTTGGAACCACAGTCCAACATAACCTTATACTTCACCAAGGTATCCATCCCAAGGATCACATCAAATCCATGCATATCAAGTCGTATAAGATCCACTTGTATACTTTGTCCCGAAAAGGATAAGACACAAGATGGACACTCCTCTCGAAGCATCGAGGAACCATCAAGAGGGGTTTCTAACAACATGCTATATTTCTTACGGCTAACATGTTACATACAATTATCAAACATAGAACACACGATAAAAGAATGTATAACACCTGGGTCAACCAAAATAGATATAAAGTAAGAAGAAGACAAATCAAGATGAAATAACTCCATCTGACCTGCCACCACTTGTGGGTTGACTATCTCCTCTGACTGACTCATAGCATAGAATCAAGCCATTACTTGCTGCCGTCTACGTCCTCTACTTCCTTGAGCAGACGATCCTTCTTGCGACACTTGACCGCATCCTTGCCCTTTGCTACCACTGAGCTGGTGTCTATCTAACCCTTGCTGATTCTGTCTTGGTTGTTGTGTCACTTCAACATCTTTCCTCAGGTAGTTTGATCTCCAATGCCCGTGACCTCAAAGATGACATGACTGATCTCGTTGTTGTGGCCTAGACGACCCTATCACTACCACTGAAGTTGTACTGTATGCCTTTCACGGTGAAGAACCATATCCCCTTCCCTTACTCAGGGACCACTGTGACGGTGCACTAGAACCTTTTAACCCAGAAGGTGCTGAAAACCTTAGCTTCTTAAAGCCACCAGATCTCTGCCCCTAAAATTGTGCAGTCCTTTTCATAGCCATCGATTCTCTCTTCTCCCTGACTGACCGTTCAATCTTCCAAATAGACTCCACAAATGTGGCAAACCATTCCTTGTTCCCTAAAGTAGTAGCAGGCATTGTCAACTATGCGCTCAAACCTTCTCGAACCGCCTGATTCGCTCACCATCTGTCGCTGTCATGTGAGGACAAAACGTCAATAGGTCCATTAACTTGTCTTCGTACTCAGTGATGTTCAATGTTCCTTGACACAGACGCTCACACTGGTTGATCTTCTTATCCAGATACGTCTTCAGAAAGTATCTCCTGACGAACTCTCGCCGAAAAACCTCCCAACCTCTCACCTCATTGGGTCACTTCTCCTCCTCGATGTCCCACCAGTGGATAGCACTGCCTTTCAAAAGGTAGACAGTGTGCTTTACTTTGACTTCTTCGGGGATGTCGAGGATCCGGAAGGCCTTTTCAAGACTTGTTAGCCACAGATCTACATCTGCTGGATCAGCCGTTCCAGCATAATTCGAAGCTCAGTGAAGCCGCTCAAAGGTCTTCCCAATACCCGATGTTTCACCATGCGGAGCCTATGTTCTTGGCAGAGGCACTGACAATCTATCTACCATGAGATTCATCGTAGCCATTAACTGCCCCATAAGCTGCTAGTAGGCAGGGTTTTCAAGAATGGCTGAGTCAAGTTGGGGGACCTCAGGCACTCGATCTTCATGTGCCTGCCCTCTAGCTCCATCAAATGATGCATCCTCACTACTCTCGGTAGCATGTTCTTCATGGTTTCCCGACATATTTAAGCTTTTTCTCCCGCTGAGGGTAGAAGATTATTGTAAGAAAATCTAGGAAAACTCACAAGAACAAACACAAACATAGTCCTAGATCCCTGTAGACTCAGCGAACCTAGAGCTCTGATACCAACCAAACCGTGACACCCCTCTATCACATAGACAGCGAAATGACACGTGAAAATGTGCATAACCACATATTACCAAAAATACAGGTTAATGAAAACCGATTTCAGAAACATACGTAAGAGAACTATTACATCCAAATCCTATAAGAAATATGTTATATAAACATTACAAGCCAGATATATATATATATATATATATATATATATATATATATATATATATATATATATATATATATATATATATATATATATATATATATATATATATATATATATCCACATCTTAAGGAAACCAGATGTCCTGTCAACACATGAGTTCATCACCTGTTTATGTGTACATAACAAGCTGCATAAGGACAACAACATGATAAACAAAGGTACAACAACTATACATCGTGAAACATCGTCAAAACACCTCTGAAGACCTAAGAGTACATGGATGACTCTAGGACTCTACAGCATAACACCAAAACATGCAGCATGTACATCTCTTACCTTCTACTACTCATCCTCTTACCGCTCAGCCACAACCTCGCGACCACCATGTCTAGTGTTATCACCTAAAATGGTTGTAAACCAACGGGATGAGACACCCAGTCCCAGTGAGAAACATAAGTCCCCGCTGAAACTATAAAACCCCAGAAAGCTTAAGCAAGAAAAACAAATAAAGAAGATAACTGATATAAGAAGATTATATGAAGATCATACTAAGTAGAACTTACTAAATCATCGATCTTACCATGATTGCGGGAGGCATATAACCTGATTTTTTTTATGGAACATGATTGACAAGATAAGATTTATAAGATCTTATCACAAAAACATAAGGGACGTATAAATATCTACAATGTATACTAGATCAACTACACAACAAGGTCTCAACCAATGTTCTGTGTTTTGTATTAAACAATAATACTATTTGACATGGTTACATATTATTATGCCCTGAGGAAGTGAGCTATACCGCTCAAGTCCAACCTACATTTGTGAAACCCAAGCCAGTTCCATAAAAGGTCAATGGAAGAGTCAGACTCCACGACCTCACCACCTCGTGGTCAGTACACGAGTGCAAAACTAGCAGAACCGCAGTCTCATTCTTAAGTGGCCTCACCCACAGGGTCAGGCTACACTCTACCTAGCCCAACTTGGTATAGGTACCGACGCTAGTGAAATTGAGACACGGGCCTATTCACCGTGCTATGTGCCATGAACGCATTCATGCTCTATCACATATCTTGAGCCATGGGCCTATTCCCCATGCTCCAACATACTAAGCCACGAGCCGGAATATGTGCTCTGGAGTCAACAACCAAATATGCACTCTAATCCTCCTTATTTACATCTAGGAGAAACCACACATATTCAACAACATGCTCTTCGAGGTTAGCCCACAGGAGAACCTGTTTCACCATCACCAGCTACTAACGATGATGGATCTATGGTCATGGCAAACTACATGATATGTTCCACTATAATTAATTAGTATATTTTAAGTGGATTGTTGAGACAACCAAGTTGTAAAGTATACATACATTGTTACAGTCATCATCAAATTGTCCTTGGATCTCAATCCCTCATCACAGAAAACCACTGCCTCTCATGGAATCATCACCATCTTACATCATCTGTGGGATAACGATCCCTATTCTCATCATCAAGAGGATAACACCTCACTAGGAACTCAACCTTCATCAAGCTCACTGACCTATCTTATTATACTGGTGATGCATGTTATCTCATCAATAAGAGTTATCATCATGATACAGTGTTATTCAAACACATAGGCCTCATAGATCTTACCTGGCTATGGATTCCTTTTATACACCTACATGGTTAGTATGCACTTCAATAGAGATAACTTTTGAAATCACCAGACATAGAGCTTTACTGATTATCATGTTATTAGGAAATTAAGATGCACTTATCATGATTATAACTATGTGCAGCATAAAGTATCAATTATATTGCTGTTATTAAATCAAGGCATATATTTAAGCTCATAGACATAAACTAGCATCATATCATCTTTATATGGAGTTATCTTTAAGCATTAAACATACCATTGGTTTGCAACCGATTATCCATATTTCATTATCAACATAGATGTGACTATATGATAAAGGATCATTAACTAGGTTTTCTGTATTAGACCTAACCCTCACCAAAAGTTCCCGCTACCCTCACTAGAAGTGTGATGGGTAGGGTGCCTTCACCACAGGTGGTATTCGGTAGGGTAACTACCCTCGCCAAAGCCTGTCAGCCAAGCACATAGCCACATATCAGCCTGAGGCAAGGTATATCGGTCAGCCAAGCTCCAAGGTGTATCGTGAAACTACGTACTAACATACAACTCCTATCGTGCATCCATGAAAGAACTAGGTGTGACGGGTAGCTAGGTCCATGGGGCATATCGTGCATGCAACTCATGGTATGTCGGGAACCTAGGTGCATCGGGTAAATCTCAATGGCTAGCTAGGGTTAGGGTTTGGGTTGTTTCGGGATACCATCACCACCCTATCGGCTAGGTTTGTGGCGCCAAAGGCCAGCACCATATCACCCACCAAGGTACACAACACAAGGCACCGAGAGGAAGCTAATCTCTCAACCAAAGGCAACCACAACCTATCAGCCATCACAAAGGCAAGACTAGAGCTCACCACTATATCGTGTAATTGCCTATGTTGTGTGTCGTCCAAGCTCACCAAATAGAGATTTCAACTGGGTATTGTATCGACCAAGGGGAAAACACCATCTCGGGCAAAGGATCATCTAGGTCAAGGCATATCGCCCAGTCCTTCCATCAAGGTTAGGAAAGCTATATAAGCCATCAAGCCCACCAACTTAACATGATGTATCAGCCAAGGTCAAACCCAAGGAAAGGGGAGGGGTATCGGGAAACACCACTACAAGGATATCATGCAGGGCTCGAAGCTCCACACGGCATGGTCATCATCAACCTCAAGAATCACCATCATAAAAACCCTAAGAGATCAAGAGAGTTGGCTCACCTCTCAACATCCAAGAGAAAGGTGTTTTGCACAACCTCCATCACAAATTGGGAAACATGAAGGTTCATCTCCATCTCGGCCAAGATCTCAACCCCAACTAGATCAACACTTCAACCAAGGCTCACCTCTCAAATCCATGGTGAGAGAAGAGTATCATCCAAGCAACTAGAGTATAGACTCACCTCTCAACAACCAAGTGAGAGGGGCATTGCCTACATCACTAGGGCTGAACTCACTTATCATGACCAAAGGGGGAGAGAGGGTTATTTCCAAGAAAATCTACACATATAGGTTCGGCCACCACACTCAATAACACCTCAACAACATAAACATATATCAACAAGATGAGAGATATGAAATAAAGCAAGAAAACATGTCTAGAAAGAAGCATGGTCGATCAATATGAAATATAAACATGCAACAAGAAAGTTGAGTAGTATAGCTAAGGTTAGGAGTTATGTAACCCGCCTTAAGCAAGCTCCAAGCTCCTAACACCAAGAAACATATTCAGACACCTCAAGAGGAAGAAGAAGAAGACTCCAAAGAGAAGAATCGACCACCAAGCTTAGATCCTCCAAGTGTATCGGCCACCGAGGTTGGAAAGGAGAGGTGTCGTTCATCAAGGAAGAGAGAAACTAAAAAACCAAAGGGATCCTTAGCAAGAGAAAGGAGATACATATATAGAAGAGGATGGAGGAGAAACCAAAGAAATGTGTCTCCCACCTAGGGACACTTGTCCATGGGCAATGCCACCTTCTTATGTCACCTTAAACACATGTCCAAGGCAATTGCCACATGCAACCATCATGCACCAGGTGTCCTGTAGAGTGGTGACACAAACGAGGCTAAGAGTAAAAGATGGTCCATGGCCGACACACTTCACTCGCTTGCCCGACACACCCCATGGACGACACAACCATGGCCGACACAAGGCTCTCTTGCCTGATATAGGGTCCAACAAGGCAAGGCAAGGCCCAAACAAAGCAAAATAAGGCCCATAAAAGCTCAACAAAGCCCAAGGCAACTCAAGCAATGAGCCCAACCCTTCCTCTCAACTCTAGAGGAAGCAAGGAGAGAGAGAAACATCTCTCAAGGTGAAAAACTTGCTCATCAACCCCAAACTTAGGTTATTTGCATGTAGCAAATCCAACTCTCAATAAAGGACAAACAAACCCTAATCACCATTAAAGATGATTAGCAAGTAGGTAAACACAAGGTGAAGGTAAAGCAAACAAGATAAGCCCAAAATGAAGGTTGTCCTTACAATAAATATTAACTTCATGCACGATATAGGGATGTGCTATACACCAGTTGCATGATATGAGGTCAAGTATGTACCTCTTTTCCCGATATGGTGTGAAGCACACACACACCACTTTGACCAATATGGTATGAAGCACGCACACACCTCTTTTCCTGATATGGTGTGAAGCACACACACACCTCTTTTCCCGATATGGTGTGAAGCACACACATACCTTTTGCCCAAAATGGAAGCAAACATACACCTCTTGACCGATATAGAAGTAAACTTACACCTCTTTGGTAATATGGGTAACAAACATACACGTCTAAACTGATATTGGGTTAAGCATACACCTCTTGGACGATATGGTGTTGAACACACACCACTAAAATGATATGGTGGGTAACCCAATACACTAGATGGCAAAAGTGGCAAGGTGCTTAATCCCCTAGAACATGTGATGGCCAATACACTAAAGTATGGTGTGGCCAATATCTTCAAGTGTGCTGAGGATGTTACACCCATGTAGGGTGAAGGTGATACACCACATGATTGGTAAAGTTGATACCTTGATGGGTAAGGGTATGAGGGATATGATGATACCTTGCTCGATATGCACCTAACCCAACACATGTATTCAACTTGACATACATGATTCCACGCGATAGACCTTGTAAAGGTGAGGGTAAAACACTCTTCAGAGTGATGAGTGTAACACCAAGTAATGGGGTGGCTAATACCTTGATAGGTGAAACACCTAATGTTGTTGATAGTGGTCAACCCTATATCAATAATGCCTTCACCTGATATGATTTCATATCACTTGATGATATTTGGATAATTCAAGTGTGTGACTTATGGCCAATACACTACATGATAAATATGATGAGTTAGTGCATAATGCATTAGGATGGAAAATACACTAATACAAGATAAGTTGATGAACTTAAGTAAGTTAAAAGTGATGAGGGAAGAGATACACCAAGGCATGAGAAATATCACATCCAGAACCTCAAGGTTGATACACCTTGATGCACCTCAAATCCAATATACTTGTATGAGTAACACATAAAGTGTGTCATGTCAATTGTTACATTAATATATATTGGATTTAATGCACTTTGATAAGTGTAGGCTAACATACCTTGAGAAAGGGTTAAACCAAGTTAATAAAGCACGATGTAAACAATATCCTAGCGAGGATGAGAGAGAAACTCATACTTTGTGTTGATAATCATCTAATGATAAATGATGAGAATAAATTAGTGTGATTGAATACTTATAATATCAATATATGCTCCTAGATGGGGGGAGTAATAAATTAGGGTTTTGATTGATAATATGAACTTGAAACCCTATTTGGCTATAAAGGGAAACCCTAACCCTAACAATTTCAAGGTTGTATTTCTCTTATTCCATAATCCTAGTGAAACATGTTAAATACTTGTATAAAAAGTATAATGTTTATGTGGTATGATGACCTAAAAGATAATTGTTGTCTAGTGAGAGGTGACAAGATGTTTAATGAGTCTTGTGAGCCATGTGAATAATTGTTGCCTAGTGAGAGGTGACAAGATGTTTAAATGGGCCTTGTGAGACATGTAAAATACTTTTTCAACAAGTGTGATATATACCTGGGTCTGAGGACCTAGATGTAATGGTGACCTGATAATAGCTAACAATGTTCAGTGATGAACTAAGGGTTTGAATACCCAAATCTAGTAATCATGATGATGATAATGTTAAGGGATGAGAATTCTCAATAATGTGATACGGGACTGAGATAACACATTTAATGCATTCAAAGTGTTCCAAAAGTTATAAAGGCACTTCATAAATGTATTACACTTTTCTTTGTAGCATATGTTATAATAATTCATGTTTGAAACATGGTTGATGCTAAAAGATACTGTAATGCACCTAATTAATTAGGCATAGAGATTTGGTCATGTCATCCTAAACATGGTGATAGCTGGATGTAGAGAGTTATTATCAGGCATAGAGATGGTATTATTCACCTGGTCCGCTTCAAAGTGGGAGATGGGAGTTTCATATCTCTTTGGCAGGATTCGTGGGTCCACAGTTCCTTCTTGCAGGACTATATTGGCACTAGAGTGAAGCTAAGGTCTGGGCTCACTCATGATTTAAATCTTGACTCCATCATCATTGGGGGCGGGTGGAGGCTGTCGGATATCTGAGGTACAAAAGACCTCACTAATGTCTGCTTCAGAATGAATCTACATGCTGCTGACTGCTACTCCTTGGAAGGCTTAGATACATTCTCCCTCAAGGGGGTGTGGAAGCTTCTTAGGACCAAAGGGTCTGTACCTTACTGGTCCAAGTGGGTTTGGTCCATCAAACTCCCAAATAGAGTTAAAGTGTTTGGCTGGAAACTGTTCCAAGGTAAACTAATAAAAGAAAATTTCCTTCAATCAAGAGGGATTCAACTGGCCTCTAGATGTCAGCTATGTAGGTCGGAATCTGAAGTGGACACGCATGTTCTATGGAGCTACAATTTAACAAAGAAGGTTTCGGACCTTGCTAAGACCTACATAAAAAATGCACCACAAAGTCTCTCAAATCTGACCCAACTCAGAACAGCCAAAGAAAGACAGTTGGGCCTTTACCTCATTTACCACCTGTGGGTAATGAGGAACCTATCTTGCTTTGAATATATACACACTGAGCCAAAGCTAGTTTGGGCAGAGGCAGAATCCGATTTCTTATATATACATAGATAGTTTCTTTTGCATAAATAGGCTTTGTTTTCTTACAAAAGCTACTTATCCACTTGTACATGAAGTTTAATTTTGGTAATGAATAGAGAGGCACACTTAATGATCAAGAAAAAAAATGCACCTAATTAATCAAGTGAAATTGCATCATGTTGTGCCCAAACCATAGATCTATTAGTTTCAATAGTTGTTGAATGGTGAAATGGGTTTTCCCACGGGATTTCTTGGAGGGCATATCTTTGAATATGTGGGGGCGATGGGTGCCAATATCCTTACATTCTAATGAGGGATTGATGAGAGATCTACTTCATTATAATCCAAGATGGATGCATAATCTCCCGATGATGATGAATGGTAGGAATGAATAATTGAAATCTCCCTGAAGAGAGTGCATGCTGTGATTGTAACTCTATAGTGAAAATACTAGTATAGCCTGGTAATCTAATTGTAGTTGACAGGAGATGTCCTGCTAGTGGTCTCACACTGATCGAGACTGGAGAGTTCCTAGCAGCCGACTCTTCCATTGACCTTTTATGGTACTGATGCTTTATGTAGCCATGTTTGGTTGGAGCACGAGCGGTATACCTCATCTCCTCAGGGCATAAGTGTGATTGTAAATATGTAATCAGCCGTGTAGTGTATTTTCTTAAGGATCAAATACAAAAAAAATGAGTTGATGTACACTTTATTTATACATCTTACTGGATAGGTGTTATACATGTTCTTTATATTCCTTATAAAATGAATAGATGATTTTTTGCTTTATCATATATAGTTTCAATGCTTAAGAAGATGACATTGCTCTACTCTGCTTAAATAGTTATTAAATCCTAGTTATTAATGCAAAAGAATCCTCTACCTAGTTTTATACTATTTATCTGTGATAATAATATTGATGGAGGAGAATTATATCTCTCGCTGGGGCATGGGTCTCACCCCATTGGTCACCAACATTTTTAGATGGACGCGGATGAGGAGGTAGAGACCATACTGCAGAGGGAGGACAACATCTTGAGGGGCAGTAGTAGCATCTCATGTTGAGTGTACTGTCTGTCATGTCTTGTAGATAGAAGTCCTATGTGTCGTCTTTGTACTCTCAGGTCCTTGGAGTCAGTACATAAAGGTTTTATAAACAATCTGTGATTTTGACTTATATGCCTCGAGGTTTTATGTTGCTTCAGTATATGTTTTGACAAATCAATTTTTATAAGTTATCCTCAAGATGAGATGGTACGATGTAGGTACAATGTGAATCCTGATGTATATAATGTTTTAGTTCTTTCAGTAAGTGTTTCCTAGAAGAGGATCTCTTTGAAAAATGGTTTCAATTTTTTATTATGATTTTGTTAATCTGTTGCTTATGGTTATTCCACAATTATTTACTAGTGATGGCTTGATTTGATATCAGGTCGTCATAGATATCATTTTCCTTATGAGTGTTTCTATCATAAAATATCCCTTGAGGAAAGTGGAATATCACACAACTATACCTAGCTACAATGTATGTCTAGGGACAAGGTGACCTATTCAGGGCCATAGACTATGGTTAGACATAACATCATGAAATTTCTCCCTCCTCATGGGAGATTTTATGAGTCTCATAAGTAGAAAGGGCATCGGGGTACAAGGTGTCCCACTTAGGGGTTAGAGACTGTGTTTATTTATGAGTGTGTTAAATTCTCTCTCCATAGGGGAAATTTTTTTCAAAGGAATACTCACAAGGAAAAGGGAATCTAGGATGAGGTGACCCTATTGAGGCCAGAGACTATGGTCAGATAGGGGTGTGTGAGATTCTGCTTCCCCACGGGAAATTCATGGGAGAAATACTAAAAAAAAGATAGTATACAGGGACAAGGGGACCTCTCAGGGATAGAGACATCATAAAAACTCATATCTAGCCCTCAAGCACAACATTCAAGACCTAACCAAGGTCAGTTTGATCCGAGTGAACTCCTTTACAAAAGTCACCCCCCTTGTTGCTAAAAATCCTAGTGCAATCACAAAAATGATTGAATCGTTGCTTTTGTAAGCGCTCAACATGAAAACAAAAATTGATGAAGATGTTTATTTGGTGGAGTCTCACTTAAGACATAGCTCTTCCCAAGAGCACTAGGCACATAATTTTCATAAATCCCAAAGCATCCATGCACCAGAATGATATCTCTAATTGTTTTTATTTTTAAAAGAAATTAAAAATGACTTGAAATAAAAAATGTAGAAATGATAAAATAAATTTAAAATGAAACATAATTCAAAGATTAGGATGAAAATCAAAATCAAAGTGAAATAAATAAAAACCAAAATGTAAAAATGTAAATAAATCAAAATATAAAATAAAAGAATTGTTAAATCCAAATAACTACTTGGATGTGTCTCGCTTGCACCCTGATGTGGAAGGGTCAAAATAAAACCATAGGGCCTAGGATGAAAGAAGAATGACCATAATCTTGAGGCCCAAATGGTTAGAAAACGTAATATCACTCATAAAAGTTAGTCAAACAATTAAAACATATAAATCTAAAATTATCTCACCCATAAAAGGCACCTAATAAATGAAATCATCTAAGGCTAAACTATAAAACGATATTATATCTCAAAATAATAAAACACTACTACAGAAACAACGTTGAACGTCGCTTTTAGCGGCGTCGGTTGTTTAGTAAAACTGATGTTGTTAACATTCAACGTCCATTAATAAGGACATCCGACGTCTATATTTGAAGACCAGCCAGGCATGAGTATCGCTTTTCATTCAGTGTCGCTTGATGAAAAGAAATCGACGCTAAAGTAGCCCGCGAAATCTAATTTTTTCAAGCAAAAAAAATTGCGCCAAAGTATCAGATACAACGTCGGTGTTTCACCTAGTAAATGACACTGAATGAAGATAATAATTTGCGCCAAAAGTTCCAATATGGGTGTCGATTTTCTTAGAATAACCGACACGGATAAGGGTGTGTGCGCCGCCCCCACCAAAAAATTAGGATAAAGGAATGTCCAATTGACGTCGGTTGTCTTGGAGAACCGATGCTTAATAATGAAGGTGTCAGTTGTTATGGATAACCGATTCCATTTTGTAACTTAATAGCCCCCACGCAACAGCAGACTCTTCCCCTTTCTTCTGTTTCATCGATCGATTTTGTTGTTGTGTCGTCGCCGCCTGCTGCTGTTGTTGCTGCTACTGCTCTCCTCACCGACGCCACTACTGCTACTGCTCTTCTCGCCAACCTTCTCCTGCTCACTGACCTTCTCCCTCTCTCCTTCCCGCCGGCCTTCTCCTGCTCGCCGACCTTCTCCTGCTAGTGGTTCATTGCTTCGGCGCCTGCCTTCTCCTGCGCCGTGGTTTGTTACTGCTACTCTCCCCACCAATGCCGCCGAAGGTACCTTCTATGCTCTTCTTCCTCCTCCTCTTCCTCTTCCCTGAAGCAGGTACCCTGCTTGTAAAATCGTAGGTTGGCACGGCCGTGCTGGGCATCACGACCGTGGTGGCTGATTTTGTGCTATATTACTCAATTATGTGTGTAATGATTATTTTGATGATTTTATGCTATATTGCCCAATAGGATACCTAAATTTGTGTGTAATGATTATCTTGATGATGAACATTCATCTACATTGGATATGTTGAAATCAATGTTATAGAATATGTTACCTAGACTAGGGTATGATTAAGACTACAAGATGTTGCTATTGTAAATCAACCTATAGGATATGAACAAATCTTATGCTTGCATATATTTATGTTTCCAATCGTCGTGATTGAGATAATTCAGTATCCTAATTTGATGCAAGTTGAAATAAGATTCAAACTTGTCCATTCTAGCATCCTAATTTGATTTGATTATGTGCTTTGATATATGGAATCATGGTTTATTTAATGTTTATAAGAATGATATCACATGTATTTGTTGGCCTAGAAACCCGTCCAAGATTAACTCAGTAGGAGTAAGTCTTGGATAGTCCCCGGTTTGGGACTGTTCTTGAACACTTAGTCTCACTTAGGATGTAAGTGTATAATGTGTATTTGGTTTTCAAGAAAATTTTAGTAGCATTTCCCCGTTTGTTCTCTAAGTACATATGTACTTAGAGAACAATGGGGAAATGCTGCCGAAATTTTCTTGAAAACCCAATACACATTATACACTTACTAGTGAGATTAGGTGTTCAAGAATTGGATAGGTGTTACATATTTATTATATATAAGAATGACATCACATGTATTTGTTGGCCTAGAAACCCGTCCAAGATTTACTCATTAGGAGTAAATCTTGGATAGTCCCCAGTTTGGGACTTTTCTTGAACACCTAATCTCACTTAGGATGTAAGTGTATAATGTGTATTTGGTTTTCATGAAAATTTCAGTAGCATTTCCCCGTTTATTCTCTAAGTACATATGTACTTAGAGAACAACGGGGAATTGCTGCCAAAATTTTCTTGAAAACCCAATACACATCATACACATACTAGTGAGATTAGGTGTTCAAGAATGGGATAGGTGGTACACATTTATTATGTATAAGAATGACATCACATGTATTTGTTGGCCTAAAGTTTTACCCATGCAAAAACTCTAATCTATTAACCCTAGACCCTAATCTTGTTGTAATATATACTTGTTTTCTCTTTGATCATATAATGGATAGATCATGGATGTCCATTCACAATCGCTGCACCCTAGAGTTTATTTCTGATCATGACCAGTTTATTAGATTTTCTGAGGAACATAGGAAACAACCAGGAGATAGGTTCTACTGTCCATGTAGGCATTGCGGTAACAAATTGAAAGTTAGCACTGGTGACGAAATCAAAAGTCATGTCATGTGCAACGGGATTGTACAAGGCTATATAGAATGGCACTGACATGGAGAGATTTCAAATCTGAAACCTATGGATGTCGATAGCAGTGCTTGGGTGGAATAAGAAATTTCCTCCAATGATGTAGATGTGAACGAACCAGTTCAAATAGACATAATTGATGCGATGCTAGATAGTTGTGGGGTAGAGCAAACTGATCCACCTCCCATCTTTAGAAACATTGTGCATGATGCTGAGATACCGTTATACACATGTTGTACTAAGTTTACGAAGCTTAGCGCTGTGTTGGGATTGTATAAGTTGAAAGCTAACAATAGATGGAGCGATAAAAGCTTCATGTCATTGTTGTGTTTGTTGAAAGAAATGCTTCCTAAAGGAAACGAGCTGCCAATCTCAACATACCAGGTAAAGAAATTGTTGTGCCCAATGGGAATGGATTCCAAGAAGATACACGCATGCCCGAATGATTGTGTATTATTTCAAAAGGACTATGTGGATTTGAAAGATTGTCCAAAACGTGGTGCGTCACGGTATAAATTGACGACTTCGGGGGAGTCCAAAACTGGTTCTCCTACCAAGGTGATGTGGTATCTACCTATAATATCACGGTTTCAATGCTTGTTTTCCAATCAGATAGATGTGAAGAATTAGAAGTGACATGCAAATGTTAAGAAAAATAATGTTCGGATCCTACGACATGTGTCTGATTCCCTACATTGGAAGAAGATTGATCTATTGTACCCTAAATTTGGTGAAGAAGTCAGGAATCTAAGACTTGGGCTTTGTACAGATGGGATGAATCCAAACGAGACATTGAGTAGCCAACATAGCACTTGGCCAGTCATGCTTGTTATATACAATCTTCCTCCCTGGCTATGTATGAAAAATAAGTACGTAATGTTGTCATTGTTGATATCAGGCCCTAAACAAACTAGAAATGATATCGATGTTTATCTTGAACCTCAAATTGATGACTTAAAGAAACTCTGGGGTGATGGTGTGATGACTTATGATGCTTTACAAAGAGAGACATTTTGTTTGCACGCTATGTTGTTTTGCACTATTAATGACTTTCCAGCATATTGGAATATGTCTGGATATAGTGTCAAAGGAGCTAAAGCGTTTCCTATATGTGAAGAGAACACTGATTCAACAAGACTAAAACATGGCGGTAAGACTATATATCTTGGTCATCGAAGGTTTCTAACAAAATTCCATCTGTATCGTAGGAAGCGCAAAGCATTCAATGGAATGAATAAGGAATGGAGTGCACCTAAACCTATACCAGGGGAGGTCGTTTATCAACGAGTAAAAGACTTTGTCAATAAATTTGGTAAGAGATCATAATGTACTATGGCCACACGGAGTGACAAATCTTTATTTAAGAAGAAGTCAATATTTTGGGATCTTCCTTATTGGAGTTCTTAGACAATCAGGCATTGTATCGATGTCATGCACGTTGAGAAAAATGTCTGTGATAGTGTCATTGGTACTTTGTTGAATATACCAGGTAAGACTAAAGATGGGATAAAATCCATACTGAACCTACGTGAAATGGGAATAAGGTGAGAATTAATAGAATTACGTGAAATGGGAATTCGGAGAACATACTTACCTCCCGCTTGTTACACGTTGTCTACAAAGGAGAAGAAAGCTTTTTGTGAATGCTTGGTAAATGTTAAGGTGCCACAGGGTTACTCATCCAACATCTGTAGATTGGTATCAAAGAAAGATCCGAAGTTGATAGGTTGTAAATCTCATGATTGTCACACTCTAATGCAACAAATATTGCCCGTGGAAATTTGATCTATATTGCCAAAGCATGTAAGGTTTGCAATCACCAGACTTTGTTTCTTTTTCAACAATCTGTGTAGCAAAGTTATTGACCCTGATACTCTCGATAATTTGCAAAGAGAAGTGGTTGTTACCCTATGTCAGGATGAGATGTATTTCCCTCCTTCATTCTTTGATATCATGGTACATCTTGTTGTCCCCTTGACTAGAGAAGTAAAAATGTTGGGACCAGTTTTCTTACATTGGATGTATCCCTTTGAACGATACATGAGCATTTTTAAAAGTGATGTTCGAAACCGTTATCAGCCTGAAGGGAGTATTATTCAGGGTTATGTGGTGAGAGAGGTTATGGATTATTGCAATTACTTTCTCAGTCGTAATGACACTCCTGGTAATGCCAAGAATATTGACAAGCAATTTGGCAAAGGAATTTTGGGATCACGGGTGAAAGTAATCAGTCGTGAGCAGTTGCAATAAGGTCACTTGTATATCTTACACAACATGGAAGAAGTGAGTGTTTATATTGAGGAACATAACAATTTCATCAAGAGACAATATCCTCGAGCCAATACAATGTAGCTTGCTAGAGAGCATAACAAGACATTAAGTGGTTTGAAGATAAAGTCTAACATCAACTATCTCAAACACTAGATGATATTACTAAAACTATCAAATGTTTTTCCTTTAAACCAAAGTTGAATGTTATGACTTATGAAGGGTATGACATTAATAGATTCACATATTACACAAAGCGCCAAGATGATAAGAGTGTCATCCAAAATAGTGGGGTCACCCTTCAAGCGTCGACTATGTTTTTTGCAAGTGCAAAGGATAAGAGTCCATGTGAAGCTAAAAAGTCATATTACGGTGTAATTGAAGACATATGATAAATATGTTGAATCCAGTCCATTCTCAATTGGGTTGCCAACACCAGCAAATATTGAAGCTAATGATGACTTGTATGTGGACGGAGATCACAATGAAGGACTGTTGATTGATAAAAAATCGCAATATTAGAGGCATGCATGTTTACATTTTTTATATGTTTTATTTTACTGAATGTGAACTTTACAATGTGAATTACTTTACAATGTGAATGTGAACATTACAATGTGACTTTTACAATGTGAATTACTTGACAATGCGAATTACTTGACAATGTGAATTACTTTACAATGTGAATGTGAACTTTACAATGTGAAGTTTATAGACTGAATTACTTTACAATGTGAACTTTATAATGTGAATGTGAACTTTCAGATGGCTGAGCATTCTCCTGATGACCGTGTTGATGATTATCGTGAGGGTGAGGACATGAATGCGCCGTCTCTCAATGTAAGTTTTAAAAATATATCATATATTTATATCTACATGTCCATTTATAGTTATATCAACATAAGTGTGTTTATTTTGTCAAATTTTAGGTTGATGATGCACATGTACCCTCTGAAGCACTTGAGGCACTTGATGAGAAGCACCAAAAAGTTGATAAGAGAAGGGGCATCTGTAACGACCCCGCCTCCCCGTAACCCAATTAAGGGAGATCGAAAGGTCGGTGCCGTTATCCAATTAACAGGATCAAAGGTTCGACAAATAATCAGTAATAATTAATAAACTTTACCAACTAAACTGAAAATTGGTATAAAATAAAACTTTTCTTACCTTGGAAAAACTGGGATTTCTAAACTTCTATCCATGAAGATGTTACTCTAACTAATCCTCCGGTGTACTCTACTTCTCATTTAATTCCACATATGCCACTTTACTGTTTGTTCTTTTCATTTGTACCTAAAACGCCGACAAAAAAAATGTCGGTCAGTATATCGAAATATACTGGTATGTGGGGACAACCAAAAGTTTGCACATATGGCTAACAATTTAATAATCCAATCAAATTATTTAACAAGCCACTTTACATTTTCAAGGTGTCATTCTCCACCATTTTTTCTCTAACCCTGGCATACCCCTCTAGGGTTTCTCTTTTGCCATTGACTTTAAGGGCACCTTCTCAATCACGAGCATGGTGCCTGGGAGTCACCTCTCATGGTGCTCCATAGTCATGCATCATAGACCACCTTCTCATTCCCGAGCTTGGTGTCTGGGGTCACCTCTCATGGTGCCCATCGGTCTACCCTTCTGGGCCTGACCTTTATGGAATCTTCCATCAGGGTGGCATGTAGGTGTGAGAATTCACACTTCTTTATAATTGTGATAACCATAGTGACTTTTTAATTGCAGTATGAACATCCAAACTGTTTAGATAGCATTCATTGCGAGGAAACATTCAGAAATCGTCGGGAAACTATAACGGTTATTCATAAGCATAACCACATACCTGATCTGATGATTTGAAAAGAAATATCCATGTAAATAAGAATCCAAGCAAGCAAGCATTCAATAAGATCTTAAAACAATTATACAATTTCCTTTCATTACTTATGTCAATCAGATCTATTAAATTTATCTCGCTTCCTAGGGTTTCTAGCCCATTTTCATAGTTTCCTTTGTAATTAGGGTTTCCTTCATCTTGTACCATATTAAACCCTAATTTTATGCCATTACTCATAAACTCTACTTATCTCATATATTCTTCAATATTAAGGTTATCTTAACAGAATATAACCCTATTTTCATATTAAAGGCACTATTAACCATCAATTAATTTCATTGAGTTTCTTTTACATTAAAGCTAATATTTTTATCCTTTTAATCCATGACAAGATCATTATACGCCTCTATCATTAATTCAAAATTCAATAGGGTTTAATTAACATATGAACTCGTTTTTCCATCAATTCTACCTTTTATTCATGAGAAAACCCTGATTTCTACATTAAGGGTTTTTATCCAAAATTAGGAACTTTAATGCTCGAAATAAATTAGACCTAGCATATTCCAATCATGAAATTAATCAATTAAAGCCATTGATAGTCAAACTAGTCAACATTAGGGTTTCAAGGTCCATTAAAGTATATTCATGCACATGGACTTTCAATTAAACTAATTACGTGAAAATATCATCCTTTTTCTTCCTAATGTTCCTTTTTATCATTAAAAGGCTAATATCAACTTTAATCACCTATTAAACCCTACTAATCGCTTTAATCATATAAAAATAGGGTTCTTTAAACATTAGTACATTAAAGTTGATATCTTCCATTACTTTTCGAATTTCATAAGGAATGAGGCTTCAATTATATTTTATTTAGATTCCTCTCAATTTTTTGAGCAAAATTCATATTTTATTCGTATCCAACCGAGATACCGATTAATAGATATGAATTTAACAAATTTCACTTACTCTGGCGAATCAGGAGCCGCCACGTAGCCGTCTCCATGCAATGTCGCTTGGTGGTTTTGAAAACATGACGAAATGACAGCCTTGCCCCCACATCAAACGCCAACTCTTCACACCCCAGGGGGGTATAATTGTCCAACGATGCTGGATCATCTTCCACCTCACGAGGGTCCAGCCTGCCGCTGACTGGAGCCGGCCACGGAGCCGTTTCCTCCATCCCCTCTGTCTCCGTCGCCTTCCACCATGCTCAGAAACACCTCGACCCCAGGCCGATTTGCCCAAACTGAAGAGGGTCAGAGCTGCGATCTGCAGCTAGGTCAGAGACTCCTTGCAGGCATTGCGTAGGGTCAGAGGAACAAGCTGAGGCCGGAGCTTCCCTAGATCGTCTGCGGAAACGCCAAGCCCACCCCTTGCAATCCTTCACGACTCCCTGCTACTCTAGGGATAGAGCTAACTCGAAGGTTTAGGGTTTTGAGAGAAATCTAGGTGAAGAAGAGGATGGGAAAGAGAGAGAGATGTGGGATCTCTCCTGAACTCGAACCAAGGCTTATCCCTTTATATAGGGGTGAGTAGCAAAGCCTTAGGTCGGCTATCCATGACTTACTAAGTCCTTCCCTCAATAGGAACCCTTTTTCCTTTAATGACAAGAAAACTTTTCTCTCCTTCTTATATCCTTTTGCTATTCCTTTCTCTTTAAATATGGATTTCGAAAATCTTTCTCATTATTCTCTCCTATGCTTTACTTCAACTTCATAAGAAGAAATTATTACTATCTTTTAATAGGAAAGTATTTCCTTTTATCAATATCACAAAAAAATTCATTAATAAAACAACACATCCTCTTATTTTGCCTTTTTAGTATTTTATATTTCTTTCCTCTTTATTGGGACTCCTTGTACCCCAAGAAACTCAAAGAATTCGAAATTACTTTTTAAGGAAAACTCATTACACTTATAATTACATCCATATGCATTATTTCATATTAACTTGTTTATTTCTCATTAAAATATCTCTTTTTGAGGTTTTCTCTTTATTTATCTTTTATTTTCCTCATTAGTATTTCTTTTATCATTAGGAATCCTTGGAATATGAAATTCCACTAAGGATTACCCAATTATACCTTTTTTCCACAGATTTTCCACATTTCATCAATGTTTTTAATTTCTTTATTAACAAGGAAATAATTAATGGATATTTTCTTTTCTTATTGCTTTTTCTTTGCAACTTTGGACTCCTTGGAACCCAAGGAATCTAAGAGGCACGAAATCCTCTTTGTATTTGCCTTCTAGAGGTTTCCACACCTTTCTTATCTCAAATTCTCAGTTATTCATTAATTAATTGAATATCCTTGTTATTGGGCCCAATAGCCAATAAAGCCCACAAATCAAACAACGAAACTCACAAATTATATCATCATTTGTTCCAATATCTTTAAAATGAGAAAGTAAATTTCTCTCCTTATGAACCCAACATTGGGGTTGTAACATCCTTCCCCTCTTATAAGAATTTTGTCCTCAAAATTCCATCAAGCAAGCAAACAAACATGATAAGCCTTTCATATGTCCATCATGGCTCCCATGTGGCTTCACCCTTTCCATGGTGCTTTCCAAGAACCTTCATCATCTCATATTCTTCCATCTGAATTCTTTCTTACCTTGGTATATCATACCCTCATAGGTGACTCAGGACATTTCAGCCTCTCAAAAGCTGAATAGGTTCAAGGCTCAACACATGGTTGGGGTATCTCACATAGTGCTCTAGATCAGACTCATGTAACACATTATACATCATGTTATACTGAGGGGTAAGACTAAACACAACCATTTCCACCAATCCATCTCAAATGGACCCATATATCGGGGACTCAGCTTTCTCAGCTGTAGCTCAGAGGGGTCGGATTTTCACATTATATCCTCTCACAATGAACTGCATGCTAGTCTGCTTCGTATCAGCTTGTGACTCATGTCACCCTTGGGCTCTCTCTTAGCCATTGCATGATCAAGCGACTTCAACTGCACACATTGTGTTTCTTTTATGACCTTCATAAGGCTTCCTTCACCAACATCATCATAATGAAGTGGCGACCGACATAGCCTCCTTATATAACTTCTTGCATCCCGATAAAGGCTATGGTGGTTAACATCATATCTTTAGAACTGTCTCATGGTATCACCATGAACAAGCACACTTTCTCTCATCAGACCCTCTAGTATGGATCATACTAACCATTAATTAGGGGCGATAAGCGGTACTAAAAACGAGTTCTTCATGTACCTACTTCCACCGCCTGGAAGTAAACTTTCTGATCATGCTCAAGAACTCTTGAACTCGCATCATGGTGTAGTTGAACCATTTCTCTCTCTATAAGTAGTTCAACCCGATCTTGTCACTTGACCGTACTCTTCTTTTTCCTATCATCTAGGTAAGGTGATCTACCATAACCCACATTGATCTTCCTTAGTTAAGGGGAGATCGACATCATCCATAGTGATGAACTCCCGTTCCCTCTCAGGGACTCTTTTATCCTCTATATCGATACACTGGGTTACTGGTGTTCCTCCTTCACCTCTATCATGCATGTCCACAAGCCACGTGCATCTTCATCTTAAGCATCCAAAGTGCTACTATCTCTGACTATATTAGTAATACCATGTATATAGTGATCTTAAAATCATGATCTCCAGTGTATCATGATTCCTCAAGATGATTCCTCAGAAACCCCACACCATTCTAATCAGGGTTTCATCACCTTCCTTTTCAGAGGAGTGCATCTGAGGTTCTTCAACCATCCTTTCATTATATCATGGACTAGGCTAGCTACCCAAACAACCTTTAAATTGATCAACCGATATTGTCATATCTGGGTGTTAGCCAAACTTATCTTGTTTCCAACTGAGGGTTAACCTAACAACCTCTTCTAACCTCCATCTAACTAGGCAGCTATATCTCAACCAGAGCATTTATTACCACTTCTTATCCTTAGGTGTTAGTTAATGTCGAAGACATACTCCTCCATGCATTATACTTATCATTTCATCTCAAACTCTAAGTTTGTCTTCATTAAGGAACTCTGAGCTCATCCTCATGGTGATCAAACTCAACCTTGTGATTCCTTGTAACACTTAGTTCAAGATAAAACATCCTCACAAGATGATCTACTTAATGCTCTTGGTGTTTGTAAACAATCCTTGTATTATTCTCTCCACCAAGGCATGTTATCATCTCTATCCTCATACCTTGTAGCAACGTTCCAACTTACATCATCTTTATCCTTGGTGTAAGGCATGCGTACTGTCCGATCTCTCACTCTCGTAACAAGAAGAAATAAGCATTTGGCTGCAGTCCAAATACAAAGTTCTTCCTGTTCCAAGAGTAGAGATGGTACAACCCACCTTGCCCGTACACTTTGAAATCCAAGTTGAAACATGCAACTTATGTCTCTATATCTCAAACATCATGATATCTACATTACTTCCATGGAAAACTGGTCTCGAACTTGCTTGGTTCAAGCATAATCCTAGGTCATCTCCTCTAGGTCTATAGGGAGTCGGCACATTAGGGGTCATCCCTTTTCCCTTATGCATCAAAGAGTGCCCTACTCATCTGCCCTTTGGGTCCCATGAGTTTATGAAGGTGATCAATCTCCTAACCCATGGCCCTCGAACAATGATAGATGTTACCTCCCGACCCAATGGTCATGTGCAACTAGGGAATTAGGAAACTCCTTCTTCCATCAGTCTTATCCCTACCTGACCCTAGGATGGACTTAGGATTCCATTATAGTACATGTTCATCTTAGAACCTCACCCAATCCTTCCTCATTTCTCATTGCATTCATGATTGACTTTCATCCCTTCATAGGGGTCATGGCAACCTACCTACCTTGTTCATGCCCCATACCGGTTACCTCCATGGTAACACATCCACATGCACTTTAGGGATGGCTATGCATGGGTCTACATGTTCATTCTCATGCCATGTACTTTTCACGTGGCTTCACAAGATCCTCTGAAACCTCTTTAGGTTACCTCAAAACCAACAAAACTGGTATACACCCTACCAAAGGGGTCCCTCTCCTAGGATGGGAGGAAACTACAACTCGTGACAACAAGGTCACAAACATCCTTATGTTTAGGGTATGCATCCACCTGAGCATGATTATCCCTAGGAAGCTACTAAGGCATAGGAAAACACTGACCAAGCCATGCTAGGTCAGACTTGTTCTCATCCTCAACATCAGACCAACTTAGTTGTGAGGGGCTCGTCAAACATACCCTTACCTTAAAGGGTTCCCTTCACCTCTACACATTAAAAGTACCATGCTCGAACTATAGAGACTAAAAACTCACCATGAGCATTAGATACACTACTTCCCCTCTTAGGACTAGGATCCACAGGTTCACCTTTGGGTATCCAACTGCATGCTCAATCTCTTAATCATGAATCAAGCATGCTCAAGATATGTCATGTACTTCACTGATCCTTCTACTCGAGCAACACTTCAGGGTCGAGTCCTCTTCCAGGACAACCAACTAGGTATAAAGCTTCACAACTGGTTACTTAAACCTCCTCAGGGTCTGAAGCACTCTTTATCTCATCCAATAGGTACTCACTTAAACCATAGGTACCAGAAGCGTCATCCTCTCTCTAAGGTTTGGTTCCTCTAAAGGCAACCAAGACATCATCAGCCTTCAGGGGTCAAACATAAGGCAACCACTATCATCCACTTAGGTCGCATCATCCTCTACTATCCACTGTTCCCTATGCCTCAGAACCTAAGCTTTCAACCTACTTGCTTGAGTCCAGCTTTTCTCTCTAGAGCTAACTCTACATCCAGCCTTACTGCCAGATGTCCTTTCTCCATGAAGGATCAAGCTTCACCAGCATATCTCCACATGGGCGAGGCCTATGCTCGAACTTAGGTTTGCTCAAGATCATCCATAGCCCTTCCATAAGCCATCCATCTTGATCTCTTAACCAGGATGTCATCAAGCTATACCCCACTTTCCTAAGCCCATAGGGTAAGTGTAGGTTCTCCTCTAACCTCATCCACGAAGGAGCTATCCTTTGCTAGGGCATGCATGACCCTCTCCAGGGTTGGGTCGCCAAAGGTACTAGGTCGTGAGGGTGAGGACATCAATGCACCGCCTCATAATGTAAGTTTTAAAAGTATATCATATATTTATATCTATATGTCCATTTATAGTTATATCTTGTAAATGTGTTTATTTTGTCAAATTTTAGGTTGATGATGCACATGTACCATCTGAAGCACTTGAGGCACTTGATCAGCAACACCAAAAAGTTGACAAGAGAAGGGGCATCACTATGATGAAGAAGTTAATAGCACAAAAGGGCAATGGACCCAAACTTGTTGTGAATTTTGATAATGCAGGAAATGCATCTGGTGTGAATCGCAATTCGTTTGTTTCATATCTTGGGTATGTTACTCGTAGCTATTGCGGTTGTAAGATAGATTCTTGGCATAAAGTTCCTAAGGAGAAGAAAGATGTAATATGGAAGGATTTATGCATGAGTTATTATTAATTTGCAATTCTATTTTGTAGATTACTAATTTTTTGGATACTAGTTAATAGCAATTCTATTTTGCAGAGTATATTTGAATTGGATGAAAATCTGCATCGTAAATGCATGATGCAATGTTGTGGGAGAGTCCTAAGGAACGATAGGAGAAATCTCACCTAAGAATACATAAGAGAAGGTGACAAAAGGAAGAAGACAACCAATGAACAGTGGAACTTCCTGGACCAAGAAGAATGGGACGCATTTGTTGCTTCAAGACAAACTGATGAATTCAAGGTATTAGGCATCAGTCCCAATCTCATTAATATATGTTGTATTCACCTATTCAAGATTAACATTTAGTGTTACTAACCAAATGATTAATGTGCATACTAACTAGGCCCTCAGTGAGGCACAAAAATCAAGGCGTGCACTGAATGTGCATGACCACACAATGGGTTAAAAGGGGTATTCAGGCATTCGCCAAAGACTACAGTATGAGGCTACTGCTTAGTCTGCTGCTACTCAGGAATCCTCTACTATAGGTAGCACACCTCTTCCTCACCATGATGTTTGGATAGCTGGGAGACAAAATAAGAAGGGAAAAATAAGGAAGCCGGCAACTACTGAGGCGACTGCAAAAATGGTAAAATACAACTCTTACAGCAATCGTTCGAATATTGATTATTTGTGGTGTTTACTTAATTACAAATTTTTTTTTGGCGATTAGCGGGAGCTGCACAAGCTGAGGAAACAAGGCAAGTTCATCCCTGAGGGCACAAGGGATGAATTGACAGTTGCTCTGGGTAACCCAAAGCATCCTGGACGTGTTAGGGCTGCAGGCGCTGGTGTGGGCATCAAAGCTTTTTTTGGGCCATCCCAGCGCAAACATTTCCTAAAAGACAGACTTTCACAAGAAAAGGTAACATATTATTTCTTTTTAATGTTAATGTAAAAGAGAATTCAATAATTAGAAGCTAACGTTTCTTTTATCCATGTCTAGGTAGATAAGCTAGTTGATAGGAAACTCAAAGAAGCAATGGAAAAGTGGCAGGCATTTCAGACTACCACTTACCAGACTATACCTATGGCGTCTCACACTACTCCTACTGCAGAGGTTGGGAGTAATCATGTAGACCCACCACCTAGCACATCCACTGTAAGTATTTTTATGACATAGTAACTAGTTTTTCAATTCAAGATGATATGTTTTCAAGATGATATGTATATATGAAATTGTAGTTGTTTCAAAAAAAGATGATATATATATGTATATAACATTCTTTACACAAAAATTTGTAGGGGTTGAAGCCATGTCATCTAAAAAGTCAAGAATATGTCGTTGAAGAGGCATCAGATTATCAAATATGCTATAATGGACATCGATTGTATTTTTGAGGTATTATATAGTCTCATTAGATAATATGAAATATATCAATCTTATTTATAGCTCATTAATTATATATATACATCATTCTCTTTATAGGTGTTTAAAAATGACCACACTACAGGAACGACCTTACCAGATGTACATGCTCCCTATATGACAGGAGAATTAAATGAAGTAAGAGAAGAATGGGCAACAACCATACAAGCAGTGGGGGTTTTAAAATATAATTGGGATGTTGATAGCGAATAATAACTAAAGAATGATATTTTGTAAATGAATTTCTGAACTATAATATATGTGTGAATGTTTCTACATGTCTGGATGTTTCTACATGTGTCTGAGTGAAAATGAATGAAACTGTTGGTTGCCATATGAATGTTTTTACATGTGTGAATGTGAAAATGAATGGAACTACAAATTGCTAGCTATATGAATGTTTCTAAATGTGTGAAAATCAAATGGAACTGCAGGTTGCATTGCTAAATGTGTGAATATTTTTGTTGTTAATTTTGGAGGATTGTGGCATGTTGTTGGCTGACAATAATGGATGTCCTAAAACCTGTAGTTCATAACTGAACTATAGGTTTCTCATCCTACGACCAGCCACAGCAGGTCTGCAGACTGACAGAAAAAAAACAATAGGCGTCGGTTATTTGTTTAAAACCGACACACATAGTAACAGTCTCAGTTTCCCTACTCGTAATTGACGTCAATTTCCTTAATACCACGGCCGTGCTGGCCAGCACGGCGGTGGCAGCAGACCAGACAACACGGCCGTGCTGGGAGTGATATGTCGTCAGTTTCTTATCTACTAACCGACGCTGATAGTGCCCAAGATAGCACCCTTTCTGTGGAACAAAGGTATATGGCATCGGTTTCTTAACTAATAACCGAAGCCTATAGTCCTCTGCTGGCACGTTTTCGGTGGCGCACGAAGGGTTTTGGCGTCAGTTTTTGAACTGACGCGTAACGACTGGGATCTTAGCATCGTCTACATAGGTGTCACTTAGAAACTGACACTACAAGCCTTAAATAACCGACACTAAAGGCCAGTTATGTACTAGTGTTGGGATCTTGTTGATGGTCTTGAAAATTGTCGAAAAATTGACTTTCATTGGATTTTTACTGTTAAATATCAACCACATGATTCTATTTAATAGCTCAATGCTCTCATTGTATCAAAAGGATACACTCATACCTATAGATGAACTACTTTAAAAGGCTACACTCATACCTTGTAGCAAAAGGCTACACTCATACCTATAGATGAAATCTTCTCTAGGAAAAGGTTTACTATATTGCAAAAATGGGCACTACAAAATTATACAATATCCACACTATGAATATGTCATGAGTCAATGTGAACAAAAATCTACTTCTGGATATTGTTCCTTTAGAAAATATGGTCATGTGGCACACAGTAAAGTAGGTTGTGGTTTCTCAATCAAGTGTTGTAGAAGAATACAAAGCTATGGCCCACACTGCTTGTTAACTATTGTTGGTCCAAGGAGTCCTCAAGGAATTTGATATTTTTGACTTTGATCCTATTTCTATGCATTGTGATAATCAAGATGTCACCTTCGTTTCCAACAATCACACTTTCCGTGAGTGCACAAAGCACAATAAAGTTGATTGTCACTTTGTTTGAGAAGAAGTTCTCTTTTGGACGTATCTGTACTCCTTATCTTCAGATAAAAGATCAAGCACCTAACATCTTAACCAACATACTTCTTAAGACTTCCTTTGCTACATTATTGGAAATGTTGGGTATGATTGACATCTATATTCAATCATGAGGGGGGAATATTTGAATATTTTATTTCTTCATTATCACGTTTTGTGTGTTTTGTTATTATGTGTTTCATTTTGTGTTATGTGCATAAGAGTTGTCTTGTGTTTAACATTTCTTTTATCCTGAATTACCTAGTTCTGGTTCTCCCTTACTCTCTTGTCCTACAAACCATATTTTTTTGTAACTATATCAAATATATCAAACAAATGTTTTTCCATTGTATAACCTAAAATGTGATCTCTTTTAATCTTTAATCCATAGTATAATTCTCAGAATTTGTGACTCATGTGATATTTATAGTTTGATGATACGTGTGACTGATGTTTACTATGATGCTCAATTTCTCAATTTTGAAATTGTGTTGATTATATCATTTTTTTAACCAAGATGATTATCATATGAGTATGAGACCCAATCTCAATTAAAGGACAGTGTTAACTTTGTGGTCAATATATTCATTTTAGGTGGGGATAATGTGATAACCTAGATTTTCTATTCCCTTGTTTTCATGTTTGTCTTGAATCATTACATGACTTTGAGTCAAATTACACCTAATGGATGAATTGGAATTTAATAAATGTCACACTATGCTTAACTAAAAAAGTTTGAGTGAATAATTAAATCGTTGAACATGAATTCCCAAAATTGGGTTCTCAAAATATGATAATCTTTGATCTAAAATTTTAACAGGAGTATTGAATTTTTTTTAACGAACAACAGAAATTTTATCTCAATCAGAGTTACAGTTTTACAGATGTGAATTTTGCAATATTTCCAAATAAACACACTTTTGAACTGACTTAAACAACTCAGTGATCTATGTCACTCTCTCAACCATTGAGAGGGCTCCGTTCTAGATACACACATCCACTCTCCAATCATTGAATAACAAAATTGTTTGTTACCCTAAGTCCACACTCCTAGTGGATACACAACTGAAGGCGAGTGGACCTGGGTGTCCATCCCTAGAATTGATCACATAATGTATGCATGAATAAAACCACAATCAAGAACAAGGCAAGAGTTAACAAGATACTTAACATGGATATTAGATATATGTATCCATTTTGAGATTCAAATATACTCTTTGGTGTTTCATTTCTGATCATAGAGTCTTGAGTGTAGCGGATCATCATTTGGGAACTAAAAATTTGATAAACAAAACATATTAATTCTAAAGCATTCAATACACTATGAAAAGGGAAGTAAATAGTTTAAGAGTATAATAAAAGTTTCTTGGCTAGAAACATCATAAGAAAGAAGTAGAAACAAGGCATGAACCACTTAACGACATTATTTTATAAAAAGTATGTCTTAAATGCATTTCCATTATACTCAATAACATATTACAGCCATTGACCAACTTCCAATTAGAAGGTTCTGTAAGGGTACTCAAGATTATCTAACCCTTTTAGTGACATGATCTATGTTATCTTGACATATCAAGTAAGGTGTCCAACCTCTTACCCTTACCCTGAGAATATAGGTACGTACACAAGGTTTGTATGATGGACCAGTTCAATTATGTTCGAGGTTTGTTCAATATATTTCAAGTAAAATGAAAATATTAGTCATAGTAAACAAGTAGCTCAAACAAGTAATTATCTATCAAAGCATTCATATGAGCATACATACAAGCAAGCCAATATCATAGTAGGGTCAATAGAAAATGTACCTTCGAGTTGAGTACAAGATAATCATTGAATAGAAAACCATAAGCAGCAACTTTGACTAGATCTTGGCAATAGAGTTAGTTAATCCTGATATTGAATCAAAGTATAATTGGATTAACATCATCAAAATTGGTCTCATTAATCATAACCATGGGGTTGGATGTGTCACCTATGTGTAGGCATCAAAGCTTTCCATCATTGATTTCAAGGTTACAACTAGTCATGCATATTAATTATCAAGCAACATAATATCTCATGGGTTCATTGGCACTTAGATTGACACATCACAACTAGATCATAGACATATTATCTGATTTCCAAGTTCTTAAAAGGAGAAATCATATGCTTTGAGAAAGCTTAGTCAACATAAGTATCAACATTGGTATGACTAGTCATATTGAATTACAATCATGCAAGATTGTCATCATTAGTAACATCACTAATATATTGATTTGAGATCATTATATTAACATGAATGAATATCCTTCAAGAAAGGCTGCACAAGATTAGATATTTAAATATCAACATGCACACTAGATCATATATCATGCCAAGATAAGGGTATTTTGGCTACATAAGGGCACAAGAAAGTTACACAAGACATATAGGGATACAAGGCATTATAAGTTACTGATTTCAAGGACAAACAAATATGTTTGAGACACTTTAGATCAATAAAATAATAATGTTTATCATTCATCAAAAGAATGCACGAAAGTCCATATTAAATCACACCAAAGGTAACAATATAATGTTTATGGTTCAAGAAGGATCATGATTTTGTTTGATGGTAAAATCTACTGATTTGGAGCATTCATAGAGATTTAAGCATACTTGAACAAATCATAACATAAATGAAGTGGCCATTTGCATATACGTCCATTTATGGGTATTCCAACAACATTAAGTCATATTAGGGCATAAAAGATCAATAAAGTTGAAATCGTTATGTATAAAAATGTATAAGGTATCGATATTAGGCTATAATAGGGTTTTATTGCACAAAGGAGCAAGATTAAGCATTAGACTGCATCAAACATGTAGAAAGAGATCAAATATTATGATGTTTAGCACACAAAGTAGCAGTAAGATAGACAAAGCCCATGAAAATAGTCTCATTCAAAAGATGAGGTTCTCTACATGAAACTTCATATATTATATGGCCAAAATGGTACAAGGAATCATGTATTATGATTTTTACAAAGTTAACATTTAAAACAAGGATTTGGACTCTTGCATTAAAATCCAAGGGTAAAAATTGGGGCACGAGGGCACTCTCATTCCGATCACGGGCCTCTGGCTACTGAGAAAGACCTGTGTTGTGGGGCCTTTCTAGCCATCCTGTTGGTTGTCGCTACTAGCCACTCTCAACCAGCCAACGATGTGACAGAAGCCACCCACAACTATTGTGTGTGGTGCAGATCCAAGCACAACATGATGGGCTTCATTGATCCAATCGTCGATATCATGGAGGAAGGGGGTTTGAGGTAGCCGCACAGCCTAGAACCCAGTTGTCCACCTTCGACTGGCCAACGTGGTTCTAAGTGTGCCCTCAATCGAGACTGTGGTGTTCTAGGGAAAGGATGACTAAAATGGACAATTTTGAAATAGCACAAAGTAGGTAGGAGAAGAAGAAGGGAAATAAGGTGCTAGGGCTTACAAAACAAGATGAAAATAGGGGAAGGAAGTTAAGGAAGGTGTTTATAGGTGAAGGAAGTGTTGATTTGGGATAAAATGGCACAAAAAGGAGGCTCCAAAACATTGAGTAGGTAGAGCTCTGGCAACCATTGCGCTAAGGAGTTGTACTGAGGTAGGGGATGATTTTGGGCCATTAGATTAGGCGTCCAATCTGTGGCAGTAGCGTTCAACAACCATGATTTGGCTAAAGAACAAAATAAGGCTTTGATTAGATAATTGAGATAGAGTTGGATCACCCAAGGTAAGGGGGAGGAAGTGGGCCACATACCCATGATTAGTCCCAAATTGAGATAAATAAATGATTAAATCAAGGTAAAAAATCAAATACCAACAAGAAGTATTCAATTGGTCATATCTTAGGCTAGGAAGGTTTGGTTGAGGCAATTTTTACTCCATTGAAAAGATAATTGGAAGATATACAACATGAAATATATTAGAGATCAATTTGATGACATTTTTTGTTTCAAAATAATCATCAAGAGTGACACATGTTAATGATTTTAAAAATAGGACTAAAAGCAAATTGATTTGTCACCAACAGACACATATATCCAAGATCATTCCATTTTGCATCAAAGAATATTAGATCATGTAATTAAGGTCAATAATGAGATATTTATGCAAGGGAGAAGTTCATAGCACATGTAAGAGGAGTGATAAAAATCTAAGTTGTCACATCCTCCCTACCTTAAAGGAAAATTCGTCCCCAAAATTAGATGAAGTCGTCAATCAAAATTAGGTTTTCCTATGCAATGTCAAAATTGTCATAGTTGTAGGGTTTTAGGGGAGACAAATAAGGCAGCGAAAACAAAAAAATTCTCTTCCCCGAACCCAAACCGAGGAAACGCGTCAACGTCTATACAATAGGAAGGGAAAGGTTTGTGGAATCATACCTTGTCCCGAGGCTTGCTTGGCGACACTACCTCACAACTAGTATGGTCTTCGCCTCCGGTCTTGGACGGTGTCTGTGTAGCTCCTGTTCGAACCGGGACTGACAACTCCTCCTCTCACCGGGATTGTCGGGATTGACAGTTGTCCTCCTAAGTGACAGAAACCTCCCGCCTCTTTAGTAGTCCACACAGACCACCTGGAACTCCAATCTCCTTGTCCCACAAGGAATTGGAAGGAGTCAAACTCTTCTACAGGCGTACTAGTCATCCACACACTCTCCTGCTACCAGTCGCTTTCTGTAGTTGTCTTTTCCTTGTTGTGCCTCCCTTATCGGGTAGCACTTGCTCGGGCACTCTCGATTACCAAAACTAGAGAACGACAACTTTACAGAGCAACTGGTTGCACTGAGTTGTGTTTTTAGAGAAGCCCCCAATACCCCTATATATAGGAGGGTCATGGGACAGGGTTCTCTATCCCGGGCAATGCGGGACTAAAGCAGGAGTAGAAGGGTTCGAGAATTTTCCATAAAACAACCAACTGCGTGATCCGAACCAATCATTTCACAATTAAACTGATCGTTTCAGCCACCTAAGCCGATCGGTTGGACCTGAGCCAGTCGTCTGGGGATCCCAACTGATCGGTTCACGGTCCTGATCCAACTCAAATTGACTTTCCTTCTTTTGTTTCCAATCGGTATCGGATACTAATCCTTGTCCCATTCAAATTGGGCAAGTGAAACAAAAGGAATTTTTCTCACCAATCTTATTTTCCCAACTCGCTCGGTTGCACCAGATGAACCGATCGTTTCAACTCTTGAACCGATCATTTCACCCTATGCATGAGCCGATTGACTCACAACCTGAGCTGATCGGTTCACCCAGCTCAGCCGATCAGTTCATCACATGAGCCGATCGGTTGGGAGTGCAGATTGTGTAGAAACAGTCAATTGTAGTTCCAATCAATCTGATACTCTAATCAATCAATCCAACACCTTGAATACTATGATTTTGAGCTATTCAATTGAGTGTTTAATTGAACTACTAAACTCCTTTAGTAATCAATCTAAACATAGTTTGTGGACAAAACACCTTTTCCAGGTTAAATCCTATGTGTGTGACCCTGCAAGTCTTTTTCACGTTGGCAGTGAAAGTCCATAACACTTTTGACTTCACAAGCAAAGTGCGGTGCCTAGTCACACATCAGTGCTACCCAAGTGAAATAGAAAGTTGGAGAAAAACTTTCAATCCTACAATCCGTGATAGTGTTACAGTGAATGTATAATTCCATTGTCACTGATATCCCGAATGAACTCGAGGCATGGACCAGTCATCCTGTCAACGTTCATTCACTTTCTTGATCTCAGAGTAGATTGGAAGAGATATGTTATGACATCAGTATCACATACTGACTCACACATGCATGCACTCCTTTCTCAATCCTACTCATCAAGTGGCCATGGATATCAAGCTCCCTCAGGAGGGACAAATCCCATATCTATCACTCACCCCTCAAAAGCCCCATGTGTCAAAGCCACCCAATCATCACCTTTATAACAGCCCATGTTTCAGGACTGTGTTTGATGATGTCAAAGTGTATCCAACGACATGTGTTGAGTGTAGTGATTTCAGGTCAAATAATCACATTCACCACCATCAATGCGAGTACTGAATGTGACTACCATGTCATGGTTCCATGTGTCAAACTCACAGTGGGTCTGTCCGGTACACTTGTTATCTAACAAGTAACTATGTGTTTGGTTTGGTATCTCTATATCATGACTAATGAGATTCTGTCATCAACCAACACCACAATCTAGTCTTGTGTGTCATTGTTGTCTATCTACCTTCCACAATGACATCCGACTAGGGACATGACAAGAATGTACAAACTCTTAACATCTGTATGATTTCATCGTTCAGGTCCTCAACCTGAAAGCATACGTCATTGAGTATTATCATTCTCTAGACATTCAATCTATTCTATCACTATCTCATATGACTGAACCAGATTGAATTGGAAGCTTGCCTTTGATGTTTATCAAATCAATATTTATGTATCCCATCAATCATCCCATGATTGGCTCTCAGGGCATACATACCAACAATAGTGTTTATAAGGTACCTGACCAGGGTTTTGGGATGACCCTTTTTTTCTTTGTCTTTATGATGTGCTTAAAACCTTTCTTTAAAACTTTGGGACATGTTAGAGCTTGTGGAGATCTTTAGTTTCAAGTATGAGCTTGTTTGGATAAAGTTTGTTCTTTATGTGCTAATTTTGGTATGAATTAAAATTTACCTAAAGGGGGTTTGTATGCAATTTGACACCTCTAAATTGTTCTATATCTTTCTTGACATCATCTAGAGGATAGAGAAAGAGGAGGGTTCCTTGTCTGAGCGTTGGTTGAGGAGTATCACCCACTGTGGTGATTAGGGTTGATGTCAGTGTTGAGTTCCTTGACCTTGTATATTGGTTTTGTTGTCTTGAACTTGGTTCACGACAAAGGTTGGTTTTGGAGGGTTTCAGGGTCAATACGCCTCCTCTAGGTGATGGGGTCACGACCTAAGAAGTCTAGTGTGGTCTTGGGTTGATATGGTTGACCTAGCTTGGGTTGTCTCGACCTAGGGTTTTTGGAGGTGCTTTGTCTTGACCAAGAGGAGATGGTGATAAGTGGTGTCGCAACCATGGACGGTTCAACCTAGTAGGGCAGTGTGTGCTACCATGTGGGAGTCCATTGTGGTTGAGACACTACCTAGAGTGTATCGCCATTTCTTGCATGTTATGTTTAAGTGGTTGCATGTGGGTGCATGTTGGTCTTTACAAGGGAAAATGTCCCTTGTGTCCTTTAGTATCTTGACACCTCATACCTTGCTTTCTCTTTCATCTTCCACCTATATAACCCCTTATCTCTTCTTTATTTTAACCCTTTTCACCATCTATCTTCGTTCTCCTTCTTTTCTTATTATTAGAGCAAGGAGGTTCGACCTTGAAGCTTAGGGGATCAATCCCCTATTGCATGTGGTGGTCGTGGTGATCTGAGCTCATCTTCCATCCTTGGTAAGTGTTTTCTTTCTAAGTTGATGTTTCTTTAGATATCCTACTTTCATCTTCTTGTCTTTTCTCTACCTATACTCTAGTTCTTCTATGGTGGTCATTTCGGGAGAGAAACTCGTCATCACAAGGGTCATAGACCATGTTTTGACAAGTTAGACTCAATCGTGAAGAGGATTTCTCCTCTCTTTCTTCCTTTCTCATTTGTTTCAGCCAAGAGCTTCTTTGTTTCTTTTCTAGAGCAAGGTTGACCATGATGTCTTCTCTTTTTTTTGAGGTGTTCTTGTGGCCAAAAGTGGAGCTTTGGGTGGAGCATCATCCTCCCTTGGGATCCTGTGCTTGGATCTTTCAACCCTTCTAAGTGATCTTCTTCAAGGTAGGTTTTATAACATTCTACCCTCCTCTATTACTAGTATTCTTAATCTTACTTGCATTTTGTTGTTTCTCTCTCTAAATGTGCCCATAATATGCTAGTAGATGATATCATGATCTGGAGCTTAAGGGATGGTAGTGATCATGCTGGATATGTTTAAATTCCATAACCTTAATGTGAGGTGCCCAGTTTTGGAGATAGATGTGTTATGGTGGTTTTCTTGCTATCCTTGGATGTTGATTTTAGTTAAATACATGATGCTCATGTCACTTGATGTGCCTTGAATTTTGGGGTCCATTTTGTGTGTGTAAATGTGGGTTTAACTCTCTTACATAAGATTTTTCCATGATGGTTCAATGACACATGTTATAGGGATTTTGGTGATCGATCTTCTGTGAAGTTTTCCCCCTTGCAGACATTGGGTTTCTTCTGGAATAACATTCTATTTTAGTGTCTAAATATTATATTAATGTGTTAGATGGTATGATCATGAATTTGTGATTCATGACTTGGAAGTATTTTCATGAAGTAATTTATTTTTTAATAAACCCTAAATTCATGTATTTGATTTGTTAAGTATTGATTGAAGTGAGCTTGAAACATACAATATAAGACTTGGTTTTAACACCATGATCTAATTTTGGACATATCATTTTCCTTGGTATTTTGGATGTTTTCACCATGAGAAATGATTCAGCTTTCCCTCTTTCACATAATGCTTTTTCATGGTAGTTCATAATGCAAGTTTTAAGGTTCTTGGTGACCATTTTGCTTGGGGTTTATGATCGGCTCAGAAGTGAGTCGAACTTTTAAATTTGTAACCCAAAACCTTCAAAGACTCCCGCAACATTTATTACGATGTCGAAGTAGATATACGGGGTCAAGCACAGGGACGTGGTGACGTTTAGGATGCCAGAGATTTTGTTCTTGGGTCAGATAAGCCAAAATATAGTTAATGAAAATAAGTGTTAGAACTAGTCTAGAGGGTTGTCACAAATTAAAACAAAACAAAGAAAAGAAAAGAAAACAAAACAAAATAGAGTTCACGGGATTCTACTAATCAGAGAGAAGGAGTTCCTGGCTATGTAACCGCAACTTGGGCAGTCTATGCACCCATTCTCGTGCATAGACAACCCTCAAACACCTAGGCAAGCATCTTAAAATCAAACATAGTACACATTGTGGTATCCGTTCCTATGTGGTCATCCCACTCGCTATCACGAAGCATGACTAAAACCATCAACGATTTGCCATCTAACCTCTCTCTAGGATGACAAATCAACACCCCAGGATACTCTAGATTTCCTCTCGGGTCTTAGAGTATTCTTGAATGTTAGGAACGAAGGACCTTGAACCATCCTCATCTCAGATTCTGATCCAAACTATCAACTCTCATCTATTCCTACAGCGGATCTCTCGATACAGGAAGAAATAATAGTTCAAACTAGAAAGAGATCAACCAAACTAGCGATCATAACTAGAGAGAGAAGACAGAACAAGTAAACATACAAAATTTGAAATAAATATACTTGATTAAGGCAAAAGTACATAAACATGCCCGAATAGGGATGCATAACTGAGAAGGAGCTCAACTAGCCATGTATAAGCATAGTTGGCACCGAACAAAGATGGAAAAACATCATTGTATAGAAACAAAGGGGAACAGAAGAAGGAAAGAGGAAGAAGAAGATATTAAGCCCGTTAGAGGAGAGGTGGCTCTCGCTCTTTAGAATATGTATAGGTCGGATCTCATCTTTTCGGCCTTCCTCCTCGGTCTTCCGGACACCTTGGACTCCTTTATCTCTCTAGATCCTCTCCAAAAAATGGCATGGATGTGTCGTCATGGGTGGATGACGGTTGGATGGACCAGATCTATGGTTTCCACCACAGGTCTAGGTGAGCGGATGGAATGGATGGACCGAATCTGTTGTTTCCACACAGACCCAGATGGGCGGAGTTTTGAGATCAGCTTGGCGGCGGCGGGAGGGAACCAATCCCTGTGGTGGATGGCGATAGAGTGGGATCAATCTCCACTTTTGTAGCTTGGCAGTGCTTGCCTTCCCCTCCCCCCGATATAGACTCGATTCCCCTGAAAGGTGGAGTGGTAGGGTATTTATAGGCTTGGGTGTATAGGGTCCTCTTGGATACATGCCTCACTACAAGTGTATGCACAGGCCGCAAGCTTCTTTGGAAATGGTCGAGGTCTCTTCGTTTGCTCCTGGTCACGGTGCAATTTGCACTGATCGCAGTCCTTATTTGCAGACAGGTCGCGGTGTCCTTCTTTGGCCCTTGGTCGAGGATTGCTGAGACACCCGACCGCAGGCCGTGATATTAGAAATGATCGTGGGTGCTGAGGTTGGAGAAGCATTTTCGTGATGCTGTAGGTGGCGGGATCATCGAGAGTTGCAGCTGGTAAGACCTGACCACATGCGTGGTTGAAATGCACCTCAGTCTAGCAGGAGTAGTTGCGGTCTAGCAGAGATCACGGTCTACTTTTGAAGGTCGAGGCATCGGAGTCAGCACTGTTGCTGTGGAGATGATGCCCTTGATCGACACCGGAGGTGAAGGCGTTGAAGAGTAGTCACGATTGCACTGACTCGAGGCCACGACCAAGGTGTTGGGCACTGTGGGTCACAATATGTTTCTGTCCTTGGTCGCGGTCTTGTCGGTGGAGCCCGGCCGCGGGCGGTTGAAGGAGTTAGGGGTTGAGGTGATGTTTCTGGAGGAAGAGAGCATGGCTACATTGATATTTGAGGTGGAGAAGAGCGGATGGTCAAGGTAGACCGCGAGCATGACCATGCTTCGGTCGAGGTTAGAAGATGACCTCGGGTCGAGGCCTACTTCCATTGGGGGTCACGGTTGGGCGGCGACGTGAAGATGATCGTGGAGGGAGTAAGAGTGAGATGACATGGTCTCACTGCCATTTAGAGTTGAAAATGGGGTTGGGGGGGTCAATGACACCGTAATATGACATTTCAGCTTCACGTGGACTCTTATCCTTTGCACTTGCAGAAAACATAGTCGATGCTTGAAGGGTGACCCCACTATTTTGGATGACACTCTTATCATCTTGGCGCTTTGTGTAATATGTCAATCCATTAATGTCATACCCTTCATAAGACATAACAGTCAATTTTGGTTTAAAGGTGAGGCATTTGATAGTTTTAGTAATATCATCTGGTGTTTGAGATAGTTGATGTAAGATTTTATCTTCAAGCCACTTAATAAATGTCTTGTTATGCTCTCTAGCAAGCCACATTGTATTGGCTCGAGGATATTGTCTCTTGATAAAATTGGTATGTTCCTCGATATAAACGTTTAATTCTTCCATGTTTTGTAAAATATACAAGTGACCTTGTTCCAACTACTCATGGTTGATTACTTTCACACGTGATCCCAAAATTCCTTTGCCAAATTGCTCATCAATATTCTTATCATTATCAGGAGTGTCATTACCACTGAGAAAGTCATTGCAAAAATCCATAACCTCTCTCGCCACATAACCCTCGATAATACTCAATTCAGGCCGATAACGGTTTCGAACATCACTTTTAAAAATGCTCATGTATCGTTCAAAGGGATACATCCAATGCTAGAAAACTAGTCCCAACATTTTCACTTCCCTAGTCAAGTGGACAACAAGATGTACCATGATATCAAAGAACGATCGAGGAAAATACATCTCAAGCTGACATAGGGTAACAACCACTTCTCTTTGCAATTTTACGAGGGTATCAGGGTCAATAACTTTGCTGCACAGACTGTTGAAAAAGAAACAAAGTCTGGTGATTGCAAACCTTACATGCTTCGACAATATAGATCTAATTGCCACAGGCAATATCTGTTACATTAGAGTGTGACAATCATGAGATTTAAGATCTGTCAACTTCAGATCTTTCATTGATAACAATCTACGGATGTTGGATGAGTAACCCTGTGGCACCTTAACATTTACCAAACATTCACAAAAAGCTTTCTTCTCCTTTCTAGACAATGTGTAACAAGCAGAAGGTAAGTATATTCTCTGATTTTCCATTTCATAAAATTCTGTTAATTCTGACCTTATTCCCATTTCACGTAGGTCCAGTCTGGATTTAATCCCATCTTTAGTCTTACCTGGTATATTCAACAAAGTACCAATGACACTATCAAAGACATTTTTCTCAACGTGCATGACATCGATACAATGCCTGACTGTCAAAGAACTCCAATAAGGAAGATCCCAAAATATTGACTTCTTCTTGAATAAAGATTTGTCACTCCGTGTGGCCATAGTACATTGTGATCTCTTACCAAATTCATTGACAAAATCTTTTACTCTTTCATAAACAACCTCCCCTGGTATAGGTTTAGATGCACTCTGTTCCTCATTCAATCCATTGAATGCTTTGCGCTTCCTACGATACGGATGGAATTTTGTAAGAAACCTTTGATGATCGAGATATACAGTCTTACCGCCATGTTTTAGTCTTGTTGAATCAGTGTTCTATTCACATATAGGACACACTTTAGCTCCTTTGACACTATATCCAGACAAATTCCCATATGCTGGAAAGTCATTAATAGTGCAAAACAACATAGCATGCAAACGAAATGTCTCTCTTCGTGAAGCATCATAGGTCATCACACCTTCACCCCAGACTTTCTTTAAGTCATCAATCAGAGGTTCAAGATAAACATCGATGTCATTTCCAGGTTGTTTAGGGCCCGATATCAACAACGACAACATTACATACTTATTTTTCATACACAGCCAGGGAGGAAGATTGTATATAACAAGCATGACTGGCCAAGTGCTATGTTGGCTACTCAATGTCCTTTACGGATTCATCCCATCTATACAAAGCCCAAGTCTTAGATTCCTGACTTCTTCACCAAATTCAGGGTATAATAGATCAATCTTCTTCCACTGTGGGGAATCAGACGCATGTCGTAGGATCCCATCATTATTTTTCTTAACATCTGCATGCCACCTCAAATTCTTTGCATCTATCAGATTGGAAAACAAGCATTGAAACTGTGATATAATAGGTAGATACCACATCACCTTGGCAGGAGAACCAATTTTGGACTCCCCCGAGGTCGTCAATTTATACCTTGACGCACCACATTTTGGACAATCTTTCAAATCCACATAGTCCTTTTGAAATAATACACAATCATTTGGGCATGCGTGTATCTTCTTGGCATCCATTCCCATTGGGCACAACAATTTCATTACCTGGTATGTTGAGATTGGCAGCTCGTTTCCTTCAGGAACCATTTCTTTCAACAAAAACAACAATGACGTGAAGCTTTTGTCGCTCCATGTATTGTTAGCTTTCAGCTTATACAATCTCGATACAGCGCTAAGCTTCATAAACTTAATACAACCTGTGTATAATGATATCTCAATATCATGCACAATGTTTCTAAAAATGGGAGGTGGATCGGTATGCTCTACCCCACAACTATCCAGCATCGCATCAACGATGTCTACTGGAATTGGTTCATTCACATCTACGTCATTGTAGGTAATTTCTTCTTCCACACAAGCACTGCTATCGACATCCACTAGTTCTGGGTTTGAAATCTCTCCATGCCAGTGTCATTCTGTATAGCCTTTATAATATCATTGCACATGACATGACTTTTGATTTCATCACCAGTGCTGACTTTCAAGTTGTTACTGGAATGCCTACATGGACAGTAGAACCTATCTCCAGGTTGTTTCCTATGTTCCTCGGAAAATCTAATAAACTGGTCAAGACCAGAAATAAACTTTGGGGTGCAACGATTGCGAATGGACATCCATGATCTATCCATTCTATGACCAAAGAGAAAACAAGTATATATTACAGTAAGATTAGGGTGTCTAGGGTTAAAAAATACATGTGATGTCATTATTATATATAATAAATGTGTACCACCTATCCCATTCTTGAACACCTAATCTCACTAGTAAGTGTATAATGTGTATTGGGTTTTCAAGAAAATTTTGACAGCATTTCCCCACTGTTTTCCAAGTACATATGTACTTAGAGAACAAACGGGGAAATGCTGTCGAAATTTTCTTGAAAACCCAATACACATTATACACTTACATCCTAAGCGAGATCAGGTGTTAAAAAAAGTCCCAAACCAGGGACTATACAAGATTTACTCCTAATGAGTAAATCTTGGAAGGGTTTCTAGGCCAACAAATGCATGTGTTGTCATTCTTATACCTAAAATCCTAGTTCTTCAAGTTAGGGTGATTATTGATGTCTTTAAAAGCATGATTGGCAATTTAGGGAAAAGTTCATCATTTACATTCCAAGCATGTCACATGTGTGCATTACAGTTCATCATTAAGCAAGAAGGGTGATTAGGATTCTCAATATACTCAACAATGAAACAAGTTACCAATTTCATAGTTAAACTATTCATTAGTATGGAATGTCCAGTTTTATCGTGAAAGGCATGCATAATCGAATTGACATTGTATATGTAGGTAACTAGGTACTCTTGTGATAGATTTCGATTGAAGAAAAGTGAAAAGAACAGAAGAAAAAGTGATATATGAACAGGTAGGCTGCTGCACTAAGGTTATCAGTGTATGGGCACTATGCTCTAATATAAAGAGTGATCAACTAAGGCATTGCCATAGAATAAAATTTAGCCAGATGTGACACTATCATTCTCCAAGGAGTGGTGAGATGACTCACAGTGGTTATCTACCATATTGATCACCCTATCATATTAAAATATAAGAAGTATAACTAGAGCTTTCAAAAAAATCAAGCAATTCACTCATTTCAGCTAAATTTTCACCATTGTAATGTACCCATTATACATGTTCCTACTCCCAATTCTTCAGTTTCTTGTTCTACATGTTTTGATAAGTTACATTACAGACAAATGTTACTTCCCCTAGTTGACCACAATAAGAGGCAATTCCACCATGATGAATAGGATGAAGAACCAAAACTCAGATGGATAATCAGATATCACTGTCAACAAACTGGCTTCCTAACTTACTTCAACATCAATGGATATGAGTTACTTATCAAGTTACCAATAAATAAATAACTTTAAAAAAAAACGCCCAGCAGGGAACATGACATTGCTCGAGGCCAGGCACCTGGGCTTGGGACCTAGCCTAGGCGGAGGAAGGAAGGAGGAAGAAGGCAAGGTACCTTGAGGGCAGAGGAAGAAGGCCCGACCGGAGCAGAGACCTAGCAGCAGCTGGCAGCCGGCGAGGAGAGGAGAGGATCGGAGGTGAGGGCGGCGCGAGGAGAAGAGAGTAGCCACCGACGGGGGCGGCGGCGAGGAGACGAGCGGCGAAGAGGAGAGGAGAGCAGTCTGGAGCGTTGACCAGGAGTGTTGGCGATGCGGGGAGCAACGGCGGTCGTGGCAACGATGGTGGCGACGGCGGGCACCAGAATCGCCAGACCTACCAGAGTCGCAATGAAATAGAGACAATGGGGAAAAGTTCTCAGTTTCACGGGGTTATTAACTGTACCATAGGCGTCAGTTATTAACACAAACTGACACATAAAATTAAAGTTGTCGGTTCTCCATAGGAACCGACACCTATTCTCTATTATGGTCGTCGATTTTAACTACAAAACAACCGACGTCTATATACATATGACGATTTAAAAAAAATTCTCGATTAATGACCATAGTCGTCGGTGTCCTCTGAAAATCGACACTTAAAGGGTGTGAAAAATTCCCCGCGAACAACGTGGGAAAGCTCATAAGTGTCAGTCATTGTCTTTAAATCGATGACCAAAATGTGCCCAATCTTGTCTCACGAATAACCTTTAGTCGTCGGTTTCTTTTTAACAACCGACGATGTATGTCAATTTTTGGAGGTAATTTTTTTCACTGGAAATTTTGGTTTTGGCGGTTACTTTTAGGTGTCGGTGACTTAATAAGAAACCGACACTAAAATAAAAGCGGTACTCGTGTCTGGTCGCCCTTCAGAGATTGATGTTGGTATGTTTAATAAACTGACACTGTATGTTTTAGGTGTCTGTTTATTATTACAACTCACACCATTAAAAGTGACGTTATAAGCCATTTCTGTAGTAGTGCAGATCTTACAATATCATAGGACAATCATTTCAATTTCCATAACTTAAAGCCAGACAAGATGTTGAAGAGCATGTATAACATCCATTAGAATATAAATAGTAGAAGGAGCAATAGTAAATATGCAATCCTAGAACCAAGGTTAGTGGAAGAGAAGAAGTTACTAATCAGATGTTGAGTATAGGAATGAAAACCTTTTATTAGGCAGATAGAAAGATGCATGTCAGAGAATACATGCGGGGTTGTTTGACCTACCGACAAGAATGGAATTGGTTATTGAGGATCTAGAGGGGCAAATATAACCATGAGTCTTCTCGTGGAAACCTCTATTGTTTCATCAGTTTGATCATGTTCTACTAACTATGTCAAATCCTTCGTTAGAGTAATATGACATGTTTAAGTAAAACACCACATCGATAGTCACAAATCATAGTCGATTGGAAAGATCATAATACCAACATCCTTTATGAGTTTGTGAATATCCTACAAAGATGCATTGAGTGGAGCGGGCATCAAGATTAGATATCCTAGGGAAAATATTTTTAACAAAGCTCACTACTACAGTAATGGTCTATAGGGTCCCTTTTTTTTAATCCTGTAGCATCAATTTTTAACCGACTCCTAAGTGGTCGTCGCTATAGAATTTGACTTATAGGGTCAGTTTTTTAACCAAAGAAAACTGAATTTATATAGTAAAAAATGACCCAATAGGCCGTAAAAACCTGATCCAAATCGGGAAAGAAACTGCGGCCAAGGTTGTAAGGTGGGTTATTTTTACAAAAACCGACCTTAGAGAGTACCTATTAGGTTGGTTATTATAAAAAATATGACCCAAAAATTGAGCTGATCCCAGAGCTTTTAAGGTCAGGTATAACTAAAAACCCGACCCAACAGATGTACTATAAGGTCGATTATAAGAAAAAAAAATCGACCCAAAGGACTACACCAGATCTTATACGGTCAGTTATTCCTAAAAATCTGACCTTAGAAATTATCTGTAAGGACCAACCCAATATGTTACAAAAAATGAGTTGCTGATCCCAGATCCTATAAGGTTGGTTCTTCTATAAAACCCAACCCTATAGATCTACAAGGTCAGTTATTTAAAATAACCAACCCTATACATTACATTTTAAAAAAAAATCTGTAGAACAAAACTGAAATCTTCATAATAGAAATTTGTAGATCAAAACCTACAATAGAAAGTAGACTTGCAAATGATGCAAGCCAGAAAATTCATTGCAAAGTCACATTTTCTAGCTTTTATGTCCATTTGAATTATCAATTTCTGAACCACATATTCATAACAAAAATGATTCATATATTTCGTTGAGACATTCATACACATATCACATCATAAAATTTACAAAATAATAGATTGCAAGTATGAGATGATATTAAAAATTAATGTCAGATACAAAAGAAAATATGAAAGAGTTCTAAAACCACAAACATAAATGGAGTTGACATATGGATTCAATCCAATGCTATATTGAATTCATTTAGAAAAGCATCTGACCACTCTTCTCAGAATTCATTTAAGTCATCAGGTGTGTAAGGATGAGTTGTAAAGATCTACAACAGAAAATACACATGCTAATATTTTATAAAATGACTACAACTCACTTGTAAATTTATGATGTTACTCTTTATTACCTGATCTATAGTCTAAATGTCACGTGATGCTTGTTTGACAATAGTTTGCATATATTTCATTACATAGTAGCCACAAGCCCATCCATTATTTTGTATAGGACACTAAAAATAATGAATTATACTTAATGTTAGTAAATTACTATAAATAGAGTTGAGATTAGACTATAAGAGTTGACATATAAGAGTTGAAAATTAATACTTATAAGACTAAACAATTGTCAATGTAGCTACCTTGACATTTTTCAAAGTCAATGTCTTTAATTTTGTGGGTATTTGTCCTACACCTTCAAGAAAAGCTTTTATATCCCTATCAATTAAATGATAGTTGGTAAAATATAAATTCTAAATAGGAAAATCATGTTGAAGCATAACAAATGACTGAATTTATGCTTACTCAATAGTTGGCAATTTGAATTTGTGGCCCCTTACTATTTTTCCCGTTGGGTCAAGATAATAAAGAGTAATCAATTTTGGGACAACCAAAAATAATTCCCATTATTTAGATCTACGTAATAATAAAACAAACATTAAAATAAATAAATGTATTCATTATTCAAATTATATTGAATAATGATACTTACTGGACATTATAAGGAATTAGAATAATTTTCTTTCCCACACTAGCAAAATATTTGAATGCAGTAGAGAAGTACTCATTCACATCCTCAATATGTGTCTCGACCTAACTAGTGACTGAAGGAGCTAAGAATCCAACATTCTTTATATCAAAGTTTATGGCCTCAATATATAAGTGGTTGTATAATATTTGTAATTATTTTCATATATAGAAATAAGTTTAAAAATGTGTATTGGAATTTTCTAAATTGATAGATTCTTACCTTATCCATACTTTTAATATCGAAGTATTTAGCCAATCATACCGGAACAACTCTATAATATCATCAAGAAAAATATAATTATCAAAGTCCCTCCCAGTTGCATCTTCTGTTAAATTGACCGACATTTGTAATGTAGAGCTTTAGTTGGCTAAGTATCAGCACAAACATTTAAATTTGCTTCCCAACTCATTGAATGTGGATTCTAAAATAAAAGATGGCTTTGGAATTAGAGAAAAACTAGTATAATTTTTACTTTTTGGTTTGCAAACCTGTTAATTAAATCACATACTTATATTACATGAGTTCATATATGTAGTCAAATATGAAAAACATGGTAGAATTCAGGTATACCTTGTCATTGATAACTAAGTGTCTAGGTCAACCCACTATAGAACTTTCTGCTTCTTCAATTGTACTATATTTAGGATTAGGTATGGGTAGTGGTTTTTCCCCCATTCCATCATAGACAAGATGGATGGGCACACGACAAATGTCATTAGTAATTGGTTCGGAATGCAATGTACCGCCAAGGTTGTATACCTTGTCTGCTGCCACAACATTATATTCTGGAACCTCCACTGCAAGTTTATAGTTCATACCAACTTAGAATTGAAATAATATAAGTTATATATGAAGTGGTAAACCAGATACCTATTACAACTATATATATATATATATATATATATATATATATATATATATAACACAACATAGAACAAACTTACTACATATTTTTGTGGTGGGTCATTGGGAGTCCTCCCACGACCTTCTACAACTGGATCATGGGCTTGTACCTCATCATTTGAGAGACACATAGTTTGAATAGGTTGAGAAGTTTGAGTAGGCTGAAAAGACATTATTTCTTTTACTTTTTGTGCTACTACTGCTTCAAATTCCTCTTGTGTAAGAACTCATGTACGACCTCTTCTAGATTGTGAAGGACCAAAATATGACTTGAATCCAATGCTAGCTCCTAATCCCCTAACACGGCCAAGATGCTCCTTCGTACCAAGAGCAACTGATAGTTCATCCATGCGGCGAGTTGGAATGAACTTTCCATCCTTCCTTTTCTCTTAGAGATCAATCTATTCATAGTTAATAAAAATATTAAATCACAATATCTATTAGAATAAATCCAAGTTTGTGGGAGTTACTCTTTACTTAGTTGGGATAAACCTACAATCTTTTGTGCCACCTCCTTAGTTGCATGGTTGACAATATCAATTACTTGATTTTTTCTAGCATCAATCCACTACAAGTGTCAGGGTTGATGCTCAACTTGAGTTGTACTAGACTCTTCTCCAAAAGAGAGTTGCTTCTCTTGTAAATTGCGGTGGAATCCATAACCACCGTGCCCCAAGCAATGGTCATGCACATTTTTGGCATGTCTTTCCTTTTGGGCCTTGTGAATAGCCTGATCATTTAAAATGAGGTATTGCAAGTTAGACTTGGCAAACATATATAAAAATATTCACCTACTTAATTGTATAGATAGATTCATATAATACATCACAATCTTCTATTACCTAAAACTCTTCCGATATCCTTGATGCAACAAATCTTTCCCACATCTCAGGATTTATAAAAATATATTGATTTATTACTTTCTTATTTTGTTTAGGATTATCTATATAATCCCTTTTTAGATAGGTCTTAAAAGCCCTCCATAGTACACCACAACATTGTATCACCTTTTTTTGGTGATCTTAAAAAGGATATGTCTTTCCAAGCAAACTAAAATAGAATCAATAAAAAAAGCATATTGAAGTAATATCACTTCAACTCATAGATATATCTTTCCATGGGAGGTCTTTTAAGGCATCAGAAACTTCATGCCAATTTTCTATATCTATTGCCACCTTACTGCACGTGGTCACCCTTACGTAATGCTTGAAAGCACTAGCATGTTCCCAAATAGGTTCTCCTGTGACATCAAACTGGACTGGCAATTTCTCCCATTTGGCCCTGAGCTCCTGTAGCCTACACATTAGTGTGGGACCTCTACTTTTCTTAGCATCACCACTACCATCCTCGTGGTGGTGCTCATGCTCAGAATGTTCTTCTTCACTTACCATTTAAGAACAACCTGCAAGTATACATGATAAAAGAAACATAAGTGATAATAAAAGCACAAGTGGTTGAATGATATATGATGTATATTTAAAAGATTGAATGATAATAAAATAAATAATTCAAAGAATACATGTCTCTTGTATTTGTTGAGTTGTTAGTCAAGTATCATTCCTTCCGCATGGTCTTGACACTTATAGTATTCATTTCTATTAACTTCAACATTTACACTTGGCTAACCAAATGAGAATGGGCTGGAATCATCATACTTTTTGTAGTATTCTTTTTCATTTATAGGATCTAGAGTAAACTGTCTTTTTCATGAAGAACGATAGAACAATTTTTATTTGCTGGTTCATCAATATAGAATACTTATTTTGCTTGGTCTACCATGATGAATGTCTCATCTTTCTCACCAATCTTTTAAAAATTTACCAGTGTGAAACCCAACTCATCCACTAAGAATTTCTTTGTTATTATTAACCCAAGTACATCTAAAGATAGGAACTCTGAAATTTGTATAGTCCAATTCCCATATGTCCTCAATGATGTCGTAATACGACATCTCATCTTCACATGGTCTTTAATCTTTGACACTAGTAAAATACAATGAACAAGCTTGAATAGTGACCCCACTATTTTGGACTACACTACTTTCATCTTGACGCTTTGTGTAGTATGAAAATTCATTTATGTCATATCCTTCATATGACATGACATCCATTTTTGGCTTAAAGGCGAACCGTTTTATGTTCTCAACAACAATTTTCAGTGATTTTAATAGTTGATTAAAGACTTTCTCTTCAAACCACCTAATAAATGTTTGATTATGCTCTCTTGCAAGCCACATTGAATTTGATTGCGGATGATTTCTCTTGATAAGATCATTGTGTTCTATGATGTTGCTACTAACTTCATTGATGTTGTGTAAAATATACAAATGTGCTTGTTCCCACAACTCACGACTGATTCCTTTCACTCGTCCTCCCAGAGTTCCTTTGCCACAATAAGATTCAATGTGATGGGAATTTTTTAGATCACTAGAAGTTTAATTTCAATTTGAAAAATCATTACAAAATTCCATAACCCCCCAAGCCACATTACCCTCAATAATACTTCATTCAGGATAATAACGATTCCAAACATCACCTTTAACAAGACTCATGTAGCGTTCAAATGGATACATACAATGTAAAAAAATTGGACCCAACATCTTCACCTCCCGTGTTATATGTACTACAACATGAACCACGATATCAAAAAATGAAGGAGGAAATTACATTTCAATATGACACATGGTAACTATTACATCTTTTTGTAATTTATCGAGAGTATCAGGATGTATCACTTTGCTGCATATTTCATTGAAGAAGAAATAGAATCTTGTGATTGCAAACTTTACATGCTTCGACAATATAGATCAAATATCCACATGTAAAATTTGTTGCATTAAGGTGTGACAATCGTGAGATTTGAGACCTATCAACTTTAGATCCTTCTTTGATACGAATCTACAAATATAAGAAGAGTATCTTTGTGGAACCTTAATATTATACAAGCACTCACAAAAAGTCTTTTTCTCCTACTTTTAAAAAGTGTAACAAGATGGTGGTAAATATGTGCGGAGACCCCAGATCTCCACTGATTATTCTTTTGTTATACCCATTAATTCTAAATCTTTTGTAGATTTGATGTCGTCTTTAGTTTTTCCCGATATATTCAATAGCATACCAATGATGATATCACAAACATTTTTTTCAACATGCATGATGTCAATGCAATGCCTAATTGACAAGAATCTCCAATAAGGAAGATCCCAAAAGATTGACCTCTTCTTGTACAGAGATTTCTCACATGCGAGAGTACGACTACTTCAACTCTTTCCAAATTCATTATTAATGTCTTTGACCATGTCATATACAACATTTATGGTATAGTTTTAGGAGCATTTCGTTCCTCAGTTGATCCATTAAAAGTTGTGTGTTTCCTTCGAAAAGGATGCACTTGTGGGAGAAATCTCTGATGACCAAGATATATGATTTTACCATCATATTTCAGTCGGTTAAAATCAGTATTTTCCTTACAAATAGGACATTTTTTGTATCCTTTTATGCTATATCCAGACAAATTTCCACAACCTAGAAAGTCAATAATCATGCAAACAACATAGCACACAAACTAAAGATCTCTTCACGTGAAGCATCATATGTCATAACACCTTCTTCCCATACTTTCATTAGGTCATCAATTAGAGGTTGAAGGTAAACATCAATGTCATTTCTAGGTTTCTTGGGCCCTGATATCAATATTGACACCATGACATACTTTTTTTATACACAACCAAGGAGGAAGATTGTATATAACATCATAACAGGCCAAGTGCTATGTTGGCTCCTTAATGTACCATAAGGATTCATTCCATATGTACAAAGTCCAAGTCTTAATTTTCTTGGTTCTTAACCAAATTGAGGGTATAATAAATCAATTTTCTTCCATTGTAGTGAATTAGATGTGTGTCATAGGATGCCATCATCATTGGCCTTTAACTCCTCATTCCAAGACAAATTTCTTGCATCTTTAGTATTAGCAAATAAGCGTTGAAATGGTATTATTGGTAGATACCACATCACCTTGGCAGGAGAGCCATTTTTAGCCTTAACTGAATTTGTGGTCTTGTACCTTGACGCACCATATTTTGGACAATTTATCAAATTACTATAGTCCTTCAGAAATAACACACAATCATTTGGACTTGCATGAATCTTCTTAGCCTCCATTTCCATTGGGGACATTATTTTCTTTGCTTGATATGTCGAAATTGAAAGCTCATTGCCTTCAGCAAGAATTTCCTTTAACAAAGATAATAATGAAGTGAAACTCTTATCGCTCCACCGATTTTGGGCTTTAAGAGTATATAATCACATCATAGAACTCAACCTTGTGAACTTAGTAACCCTTGTATAATGGTTTTTCAGCATCATGGACAATGTTTGCAAATAAAGAAGGTGGATCAATGACATTGTCTCGATGACTACGTAGAATCTCATCAACCATATCATCCTGAATCGGTTCATCATTGACATTATCATCATTATATATATCTTCTATGCCACTATTAGTATCAACATTTTCTGATCCATAATTAAATTTCTCTCCATGCCAATACCATTCATTATAACCTTGTATGATCCCATTGCATATGACATGATTCTTAATTTCCTCAACAATATCAACTTTCAAATTGTTACCACAATTTCTACATGGACAATAGAACCTATCTGCAGGTAGTTTCATATGTTCCTCAGCAAATCTGATAAATTCATCAAGACCTTTGGCAAACTATGGACTGCAACGGTTCTTGATAGACATCCAACTTCGATCCATTTTCTAGATCACATTAAAATTTATTATAAAACTTAGCATTTAATATTGATACTATAAGTTGTAAGTTTTTATTGCTAGGAAGTTAATTACATTTATCCTAAAGTGTACCACCTATCTCATTTTTTAATATCTAATCTCACTAGTCATTGTATAATGTATGTTTAGTTTTGAAGAAAATTTCAGCAACATTTACCCTAAGTTCTCCAAGTACACCGATGTAAATGGTAAATAACCACTCTTATATGTACCCATAGAACAAATGAGGAAATCCTACTAAAATTTTCTTCAAAACTAAACATACAAATGCAATTACATCCTAAGTGAGATTAAATATCCAAAAATAGTGCCATATCGGGGACTATCCAAAATGTACTCCTGATGAGTAAATTTTGAACTTGTTTGGAAGTTAATATGTAAATGTATTATTTTAATTTTTATATATTAAGTTAAACATCATGCATCGATGATCTCATCTATAAACCCTAAAGTGCCCATCTGGGACTACACATGTCTAATCTCATATTTCTAGAATGTATACAATTATTACATATGTCACTGATAATAAAATGTATATATGAAAAAATATATGTTTTTATAATTGGTTGGGTTACGAGTCATATAAAATGGAAAAATATTGCAACTGACCTGAGTCACCAAGATTAAAAATGAGAGATGATTTTGTGGGCAGTGGAAGGCGTGTAGGTGGCAAAGAGCAAGAGGATGACCGTTGAGCACCGAAGCTTCTGTGAGCAAAAGGATGACTTTCGTGAACAATATGGGCAAACCAAGAGTACTTCCATAGATAAGCATGCATTATATGTACAAAATTGAAGAATTAGTTAGGAGTTCTTGACAAATATAAACTGATGTTTGTGCCAAAAAATATGATAACAACAAATTCTGAAACAACTATTCAATCAGAAAAACAAAACCACTGCTTGTACCTCTAATTTTCTCCTCTCTTTTCTTATCATTCATGAGTTTCTACTTCCTACTGTTTGTATCATAACCATACGATGTCACAAACATAGCATGAGGTAAGTGTGGATGTGTGATAATAGATAGATATAGAAGAAGCATTCATATTCTCCAGAAAAAGGGCATATACCAGTAAAAAGGCGTTAGAGTACATATCAAACCAACAAGATCTTAAATATGATAATGCCAATGGAGATGCATGTTTTAGAATGTTATTAATGCATGAGGAAGCTAATACATGTTGTAAAGCCATGCTAATGATTAACTGGTGAGATCAGTTGAGAAAGGCAGGCAACAAAGCAAGATGTAGTAATAATTACATGAAGAGCATAGCTTAAGATAATGATTCACACAAAACACTGAATACCTTGGGTGTGGTTAGAACACACACACATACGGCAGTAGCTCAACCTATGTTTAGTTACCTCTCATTAGTTGTTGCTGTTTTGACTTGTGGTGTCGATGAATGATGGAACACATGACCACACCCTTCACGCACACACAAATGGACAGAGCACCTTACCTCAGTGTTTGGGTGCCGACGACAAGGGTTTCTTCTCCTTCGTAGGCCCGATGGAAGTAGTAGTGAGGTTTTTCTTCTTTGCAAGGACAGTGGTGATGGCGGTTCCTCTCTATTGTGCACATCGGACTGGCACAGTGCAACGGCAAGCTCATCCGAGAGTGATGGTGGAATCGGCAGTGGATTTGTTTCATTTAGGTTACTCACCTGATCGACAAGAATGAAAGTGTGTTTCATTTTCCAGTAGGTTAATAACCCACCCAACTTCTAAGGTCGGTTCTGAGTTCTAAAACTGACCCAAGAGGCCACTGGTGCCCTCACTAAGACCACCTACAAGGTCAGGTAAACAGATAAAATTGACCCAAGATGTTATGTCAGATTGAACCCTATAAGGCCGGTTATCCTTAAAAACTGGCCCAATAGGTCTTCTTCCAAGGTCATTTTTTTTCAAAAAACTGACTTAAGAGAGTAAAGTGGTGCCCAATTTTTTTTTAAATAGCTAGGTCAGTTATTTGACAAAATTTGACTCTATAGATTGAGGTGTGAAGGAAAATTCGAACCAATTTTCACTGTATGAAACCTATTGGGTTGGTTTTATAATAAAACAAATGCAATAGAGTACCTAGGTCGATTTTTCTTATAAAAATGACACTGTCAACAACGACGTTATTGGCTAAAAATGTAGTAGTGGCTAGTGTCGCCAAAGATGCACTATGGAATAGAAAACAAATGCACAACTAGATATAGAAGAGAGATAGGGAATTGGTTATGCAACACAAAAGAAGGTATACAGTTGATTAAGTACAATGTTGTAGTAATAGTTTCTATCCAAAAATGTTTAGGAAAAGGATGGTGAAGAAGAATTGTGTGTGGTACTATAAGTAGATGACGATTCTTTCTTTTTACCACACCATTTTGTTGTGGTGTGTAAGTTCAGGAAATATGATGAATGGTACCCTAAGAACTATAAATAAGATCGATAAATTTTGGAAAAAATCAAAGGCATTATTTCTTCATTGGATTTTAGCTATAGTTTTGAATTAGGTTTGGATTTTCGTAAAAAAGTGGTGATAGTTTACAAAATAGTACTACGATCCTTTAGTAGCACTAACAAGGTCATCCTGTCATAGTCCTTAATAAATGTCATAAAATAGTGATATCTAGACAATCTAGAAATAGAACATTTTTACCCCAACTATCCACACGAATAATGTCGAGCATACATTTAGAAAAAATATGTTGCATTTTATGAAAAACAACCCGATCTTTTCTGCCAAACTGGCATGATTCATACACATGTAAATAAACGAAGGAGTTTAGCAGAAGAAGGATGCCCCATGTGATAGTGCCATTGCAAACTAGTCATGAAAGGAGATAGTAGAGGGGAAGTAGATTGTGGCACATCCAAGTAGTACAGTCCATTTGGTCCCTCATGGCAGGAACCAATCCTCTTCCTTATACAGACATATTGAAAGACACAATGCTTAATATCAAAAGTGATTGAACACTGAAGGCTCTTAACAATTTTACTAACAAAAATTGGTTTAATAGGGAATCTTACAACATATTATATATATTTTAATGAAATTCTTTTTGAATAGTGATATAGTTCCAATTCCAAGGAAAACATACTAAGTCCCATCAACATCAGTCATACGAGGGACACATGTAGTTTTAAATAATGCAGTGAAAAGTTTAGAACATCCAGAAAATGTGTGGATGCACTAGGGTCAATAGCCAATTTTTTTCTACAGCAAGTAGTGGGTGATGCATGTAAAGAAGAGAAACCTACTTATGTAGTAGGTAATGGAGAGGATAGTCAATCTTGGAGGAGGTTGTCAAACTCTACATGAGTGCACTCAACCGTGGGCTAAGTAGAATGTGAGGCAGTACCAATGGAGTCTTCACTGACATTAGAGGAGACCTGATTTGCCCAGGCAAGTGCACCATATTTTTCCACAACATTTCTCATTATGGTTTGCGTTCCCACAGAAGTTGCAGAAGTGTCTGGCAGGAGGAGGTTGAGGTTGACCTCCTCTAGGTCCATGATGAGGACCTCATTAAGGAGCATGTCCACCATGGCCATGACGATGACCATGTCCATGTCCTATACCAAAATCAAAGGAGAGAACCACAAGGATGGAGTGATCAAGTGTATTTGGTAGGGAAGACATATAAGGAAGGCACTGAACATCCATTAGTGCAGGTAAGTGATCAATCAAAAAGATATGGTCTACCACACCTAAAAGGGAATGAGGCACACCAACTGGAAATTGAACAATCTAAAGTTAATTGTGTTATCATTGAACTTTGATGATATTGACCGGCAAAAATCGTGTGTCCAAAAGGAGCGGAATTGAAGTAGTCAGACTTTTAAATAACCCGACTCTTAGGCTCCTGCAATGATGACGGGGTCCAAAGTAATAATCGGGGTCGAACCACAGGGACAAGGGTGGTAGTGCTAAGAACGCAGAACCGACACACTAGACTCCGGTAAAAGATCGGTGAGAAGACGTTCCCAAGGGAACGATAGATCAAGATCGGTAAAACAAAAGGATGAAAAGGAAACAAAATGCCACAAGAAAACATTATAGGAAAAGCTAAACCCCAACTGGAGTTACAAGGAAGATTAAAGTTTTGGCATTATCAATTTTTAGGAGTTTTGCACAACTGAACAAAGGAGATAACACTATTATCTAGGTAAGGAACGAAGGGAGAAAACATAGGCATAACAAGCGGTAGCAGAAACATCCAGTACCCCTTCTCTCAAAGAGGGTACCTCCAACCAAGCACCTACACCCTCTCTCAAGGGTAGGGGACTTGTGTCGGAGTGGAAAGATAATTGAAGCAACTCCGACCCCAAGTACTCTCACACTCCTTGATCAGACCAAACACTAGAGTCACAACTCCTCTCTCAAGGAAGTTGAAATGGGAAACACAATTCGATAGCTAGTCAAAACATGATCCAAGCATACAAGCTAGAGTTTGGATGCTAAAAAGAAATCATCCAACAAAAATGGACCAACATAGAGAAATAGATATTAAAACTCCTCTAATTTCATTAGCATGAGCATCGTATAAAAGGTTTAGTTACAATGCGTGAATAAGAAAAGTAAAAATGTTGAAAAAAGGAAGATAGGTATCAACCTCCTTGATATAGGAGGTCGACACACAGCAACAGACCCCTAAGGCACTTCTAACCCGATACGGGAAGGAGCTCTGCCCGATACACCTATGTCGGGTGGCATCCCTTGTCGGGTGATAGGCTGTGACGGGCAGACATATAGATTAAAGCACTCTACCCGATACAGTCGTATTGGGATGCCACCCTCTCGGGCGACACACCGTGATGGGTGATCCGTATTGGGTTCGATATTGTACCGGGTTAGAGAGGTCTCAGGTTCTCAGGTTCCTCGTATCGGGTGTAGTGGGCAAGCCGTCTCGGGCGAGAGCCCATTTAGGAACCCGACACATCGGGTGGACTTCTTGGTCAATATCGGTTGCTGCAGCTAGAGAGACGAGTCCTAAGTGAACCACTCCCACCCCTATCAGGTAGGGGGTTCTCACCTAGTATCGCCCGGTACACCTCAGGTGCGCAACACACTAGCTCCAAGTGCTTGTGAAAGTTAGTTTTTTCCAGAGTCTGTCCTGTCCCATCGGAATCCTATAGCTGATATTTATAGGCAGTGGTTGGAAGAAGTTGCGGATCTCCGGGTGTGACGTATCCTTCATTGACTCCCTTTACATGGCTTTGGGGATGGACGACACCTAGATATCGCCCGACACACCTTGTCTATCGTGAGACGGGTTGCGGTGGTATCGGGCGGCTGTGACAAATAGGCGTTTTTCTTGTGAGTGGCTCGTGTCGCGCGATATGTCTGTGTCGGGATGACTGGTCATGGCGCGGTAATGACTCTCTGTCGGGTTGTAGCGTGTCACTCGTCAGATTCCGTGTTGTGCGATATACTAGTGTCGGGTTGCTTCCATGTCGGGCAGCGACCACGACGGATAGTGGACGTGTCCTGCAGCTAGAAAAAGGTTGATTCTTTGTAAGTGGGCCAGGATGGGCCATTTTGCTATTTTTAGTGTAAAAGCGAGGAAAACTCTGTAAAAGATGATAAAAATGAGTTAAGAGCATAGTGTGACTCATTTATTCAATAACATGACAAAATGAAGAGGAAAACAGTTTAAAAGGGCAGTTTTGACAACAAAATATGGGCCATAAATACCACAAAAATGGGTGTTATCAACTCCCCCAAACTTAGGATTTTGATTGTCCTCAATCAATTTTAAAACTTTGTTTTGTGATACTTCTTCTTAACCCGGTATAATTTTCAGACAAGGGGTTTGAGCAAGTATCGAGATGTGTTAAAGAGAGTACTGCCCGACCACGAACAACGAACTTCATTTTTCCTACTTTGTTTAAGCAAAATTTTCTCTTCAGCTTCGGCGAGACTTGGGTGCATGATTTCAAAGTTAGCTTTCAGACCAAACAGCTTTTGGGAACAAAAAGTTGTGTTTTTGGGTATGTTTAAGGCTTTTTGGATTTTTCTTGTTTCCCATCAGTCCATCCAAGTACGGGTCCGTTAATGGCCAAGTGGTCCCTACAGTCCAAGCCAGTTGGCTTTAGAACAGTGATTTCACATCCTACGTACCACTGCACCGGATCTACCATGCCTAAAGCTGGGTACTTTTTGGAAAGACAAGAGTGTATATATATATATATATATATATATATATATATATATATATATATATATATATATATATATATATATTCATTTGGCACAACTCTCATTATTCACTCTCATAAGGCTTTTCTCTCTTTTTGGGATTTTGTTGTGTAAGGGAAAACAAGATAAATTTTTGCTATTTGGGCAGATTTTTCCTTCTGCATGCACATCTCTTAGCTGTTTCGAGATTATTTTTTGAATTTTTGGCGTGGAAAGTCATAGTCTTTTGTCGTTTTGAGACTGCATTTTCAAAAAGAGCATAACAAAAACATGCACTGCCTTAGACATAGAGAAAACAAGGTGGAAAGAAGTTGTATCAGGTTTTTACTATAAAGTGGTTTTTGTACAATTGTATAGATATGCACAGTTTTGTATGAAACATGTATATGTATATGTATATGTACACATGTTATGTTATAGGAAAAAGAAGAAAAGGTGAAGTTCAGAGGACTTTTAGTACCTCCCTCACTGATTCATAGTACCCCCCAAACTTACCCCACACTCTATCCCAGAGTTGTGAGATAGATAAGGTAGGGTAATGTAAACTCAGTAAGGGTTAGTTGGTGAACGCACCCTCGCCAGATAGAAGCTCCCACACATATTCTCCGTGTTTGCTGTGATCGTCGATGTAGTGGAGATTGTCGGGCGTTTGTTGTAGTGTCACCTGGCTAGATATCCATTCCAACACGAAGTTGCCGCAATCGTTAGATAGTGGAATTTGTTGTGGAATGCGGTGGCAGAACAGAAGCTCGTGCCATTTGCTCACTATTATCTCCAGGAATGGTTGGATCAGCATCGCCACCTCATCATAGCATTTTCGAACTAAGCACTCGTGATACGACCCACACCTGATTTAATTAGTAAGTGTCATGATGACATCATTGTTATGTTGTTTAAGCTGAGTTAAGTGCTTGAGATGCATGTTGAGTTTTGATTAGTTGAGACAAGATAATTAACATGTTTTCTTGCTTCGAGGGTGTAGAGGACCTTGTTCTTGAACCGTTGCAAAAGAAAACGTTTCATTTGGGCTTTCGAGCAAAAGTTATTGGATTTATAGTTCTTTGGAGTTGAAACTGTAATATTTCCAAATTTTGGCTTTATAATCTCTTCCCTTATCTCTTATTTTTGGATCGACTTCCCGATAGAATAGAACCTCAAGAGTGGCGCCCTAACCAGCAATCGACCGACCTGCGAAGGGAGAGCTAGGCAGGTGATTTTTTTTTGCCCTCACCACTGATCCAGCAGTGGTGTTGTGCTTCCCTTCTTCTTCCTCCATCTATTCCTTTCTTCTTCCTCGCCCTAGGTGCACAACACCTCGACCAGCCTGGGCGGCGGACAACAGTAACAGTAGCAGTTGCGGATGTACAGCACTGGCCATGGGCCGTTTTGGGCGCGCAAAGTACCAAGGAAGGTGCTATTGATTCCATTTGTGAGGTTCGTGCACAAATCTACAGCTCTAGCTGCACCTAGCATCTCAATCGGAGCTCATCTAGCAATGGGCGGTGCCCCTACCTTGCAGCAGCTGCATGTAGCAGCGGCCACGGGCTATTAGGGCGCAAGCAACAACATCTGGTGATGAGGTTAAGTTCCGTCCAGAAGCTCCCACCACCAATCTGCAACCATCAAGCCTTGAGCGACATCTAGGTAGCTCTGCCCATTTTCAATTTGTGCAGTCGTGTGTTACTGCTTGATTGTAGAAGGTTCGGCCAGTAATAGCTTGGGAGCAAGAGGCACCAAAGAAAGGTAGCTTTGGCTTTGGCTTGAGGTTCCAAATTAAGAATATGTAGCTTATAGCCTTGATTAGGCACTAAATCGAGTTCCTTTCCAACATGTGTGTGAAATAGGATCCTGCCAAAACTCAATCGAGGTAGAAGAAGACCCAGAAAATCACCTGGAATCTAGTCTATAGACACATTTCCGGATGAATCCAGACAGTCCAAATCGCTGTGAGTAGGAGTTCACTCGTTTATCACCATTTAACTCTGTTGTTTGAAAATTTTCAGTAAACTGTGCATTTTTCGCTGATAACAGTAGTTATCTGGCTTTTGGACAGTATTTGGCTTTACCCGAATTTTATTTCATAAACTGCTTCCTTATGCCTTTATATGATCTAGTTTAGTATCTGATCAGTGTGGATTAGACTAGTGACTTTATATGGTTCGTCAGAACCTAAATTGCTTAGTGTAAATGTTGAAATCAGTAATACGTGGGCTGAGAATAGTACAGGTTGGGTATAACCTGGGAAATATAGACAATGATGATTTTTACAAATGATTTGGTGCACGTGAAGTAAATTTTTCTGATCATTTCAATTTTCTATGCAAATATTTAAAGTTAGTATGCATATGCCAAAGTGATATGAGTTGATACTTATGAGTTGTAAATGTGTCTGTATGTTTGGTATAAGAATTTCTCAGTAATCACTATAATTTGAGTTAATGATATGCCAATTTTAGAAAGACAGTGTATTGTGGTTTGATCTGAAATCAGTAGATGTGGTATCATAGAGAAACCAGAGTTCAGAACAAGAACATGAGTTATGTATTTCAGATTAAAGTATTCTATAATAATAAAATGATAGACTTTGGTGCCCTGACACCGTAGAACCCTTTCGAGAGGTCTATACCTTAGTGGTGAAACAATCAACCCCGGGGATATGCCCAGGTGGTCCGAGACTCGTGTCCAACACTTACCGAATGTCTCGGTGTCACGAGGGCTGAGAGGTAGGGTCCCGACTCAACCCTAGGAATACGCCCAGGTGGTCGGAGACTCGAGGTAGTGTCCCGACTCAACCCTGGACATACACCCAGGTGGTCGGAGACATGTCCTGGCTCAACCCTGGGGATACGCCCAGGTGGTCGGAGACTTAGAGACCCTCTGCCTGTGTACTCATCTAGAAGGAAGATTCTAGCGTGCACCCATTTGCGAGTGCTGCGAGGCCGGAGAGCCTGTGGGTCCTATAGCAGACCAGGACGGAAAGTCAGACTTAGCATTTCCTGGGTGTGTCGCTAAGTCTTATACGGTGGGATCGTAGTTCGCTACGGATCTTCATATGCGGAGTACACTGCATATAATTGGGGCATAAGGTAAAATATGTTCACATAGGACTCAAAGTAAATTTTATACGTTAAGATTTTAGAAGATTCTATGTTAGTTTCAACACCTGTATTTTATATGATGATTAAGATATTTTGTTGTTGAAATTGTAATTATAGTTGTGCGGCAATTGTTATTATAATAAAATGTTGATAAATCCTGATGATTTAATTATGTTTCTTAGAACTGCTCAGTATAGCATTTTCTTATATTTTACTTCAATCGAATAAAATTGATGAGTTGTTTAGTGATGGTTGGGTGAAATTCTACTCACTGAGACAGTAGCGCACCAACCTACTGAAACATTTTTCAGGTCTACGTCAGCACGACGAGGCTGAAGGATAGTATCATTCGAGTATATAAAAGGTAGTTAATAGTTAACTAGAGGTATCTTAGTCCTTTCCCCTCGATCCTTGGGCATGTGGTGGGTTAGAGAGAGAATGTGGTGAAATATGTAGTTAGTTTTCAATTATCCGCTGTGTTTATAGTCTGAATGAGAAATGTAATATGTCATGTAAACCTATTTTTATTCTTAGTAGGTTAATGGAAAAGTTGCTTCCGCAATTTTATTTTAATTCAATGCTATTTGAGTTTTATGGTTTCCATTCAAGTTAAATTAAGTGATCAAGAAAAGAAAAAGATAAGAGTGGTTTATCGAGTGTAACTCCTCAGTCTTTGGGGTCATTAGAGAATGGCCCGAGGGTCAGGGCATCTCAACAGCTTTGGTATCAAAGCATAAGTTGAGTACATAGTTACTCTAAGTCAAGGTCAGGGGACGATAAGAGACCAATAGGATTACAATTTAGGTATGTTTCTTCTAACTACAGTTTTCTAACAGGTAATGTTCTGTTATACTATTGCAGATGGAAGAAAGAGGAGTTGGTAATGATGACCAAGCTGAGAGCCACATTGGGCCTGATCCGCAGAAGATGGGTCCAGATGGTGGAGATCATGTGGAAGAAGCATCCAAGATGTACAGGATGTTTATTGAGACCAAAGAGAAATATAAGACAGACAGGTGAGCTTCTACCTCTAGCAGTAAGGACCTGATGAGATCCTATGAGCTAGTTAAGACACTTGGACGTACTGAATTCAATGACACTATGGACCCTATAGTAGCTGATGAATGGCTAAGACAGTTAGAGAAGGTATTCCGCCTGATGGAGCTGTCTGAGGAGAGGCAAATTAACCACGCAGTTTACTTGCTTAAAGGTGATGCAGAACTTTGGTGGCATTGAGTGGAAGAGAAAAGAAGGAACACAGTACTTACCTGGAGGGATTTTGTTGAGGAATTCCATCTTAAGTACTATCCGCCTACTTTCTTGAATGAGAAAATAAGACAGTTGCAGGATATCAAACAAGGGAGTATGACAGTTATAGAATATGAGGCACTTTTCACGAGGCTAGCAAATTTCTATCCACAACTTGTTCCTGATAATGTAGAAAGGTGCAAAAGATTTCAAGAAGGATTGAGATTGGAGATTCGGCACACTGTTTCTGCTATTAGTAGAAGAAATAGAGAAAACTTTAGAGAGTTTGTGGAAGCAGATAGACAAGTAGAAGAGTTGGTGAACGCTGATAAACCGACTGAAACTAAGAAAAGATCTGAAGATTTATTCAGAAGAGGACAAGGCAGTGGTGGATACAGAGGAATTGGTGGGATATTTTCAAAGATAGGATGAGGATTCAGTTGTTTTGGTAGACAAGGATCCAATTTTTCTTCTAGTGGAGGAAGACCTAGTTTTGGAAGATGGAGTACACAACCTACTTGGACACCTCCAACTAGGTCATCTCAGTCATCAGTTTTAGTGACAGGTCCACAGAGGCAAGAGATGTGAGTATGTGATATATGTGGAAGATCACACTCAGGATCGTGTTGGGGTCTGAATGTTTTAGAGTGTTATCAGTGTGGGAAGACGGGAAAAATCAGGAGGAATTTCCCCCAGTTATAGTATTCAGCATCACATGATTGCCGATCACAGCACCAGAATGTCGCGAGATAGGCTCCAGCTGGAAGAGCAGGTTCCTCTATAGCTTCAGGTTCTCGAGGTGGTGCAGTACCCAGTGGTAGGGAAGGTCAGTGTGGGCATCGTGGGAGAGGAAGAGCTTCAGGACGCTTCTTCTCTCTGACACCACAAGAAGGTATTGTTTCTTCTCGAGTAATTATAGGAGAAATGATTTTCTTTAATAGCATTCCAGTTATAATTTTGATAGATCCTGGTGCGATTCATTCATTTATACAACGTTCCCTAGCTTGCGAGCTTAATCTGTTTACACAAGAATTACCAATTGAATTGTTGTTGAGGGTTCCATTAGGTGAACCGACAGTGTTGGCAGAGTGTTGTCCGGGATGTTTGTTGACTTTTGGTGGTTACACCATTACAGTTAATCTAATACCCTTGGATATTAACTCTTTTCAAGTTATATTTGGTATGGATTGCTTAGAAATGTATTGAGTTCAACTCGATTGTTGGAAGAAGGAGATTGTCTTTCAACAGGGTGAATTTTCTTGTGTCTTTTCTGGAGACAGAAAGGTCTTACCTATGTGTATCATATCAGTTGATGTAGCTGATAAAATGTTGCAGACAGGTTGTGAGGCATTCTTGGCACATGTGGTAGACACTAGAGCAGAAAAGAGCACAGTTAGCCTACGGGATGTGCCAGTGATTTGTGAGTTCCCAGATGTTTTTCCAGATGAGTTTCCAGGTCTACCTCTTGAAAGAGATATAGACTTTGAGATCTAGGTGTATCCAGGTAGTCAACCTATAGCACTGCCAGCTTGCAGGATGGCACCTTTAGAGTTGAAGGAACTCAAGATCCAGTTACAGGAATGACTGGATAAGGGTTTCATTTGACCTAGTTCTTCACCATGGGGAGCTCTTGTCTTGTTTGTAAAGAAGAAAGATGGTACTATGAGATTATGTATAGACTATAGATAGTTGAATAAGATAGCTATCAAGAATAAGTACCCACTGCCAAGGATAGATGATCTATTTGATCAGTTGCGTGGAGTGATGATCTTCTCAAAGATAGAATTGAGATCCAGATATCATCAATTGAGAATAAAAGCTTCAAATATTCCTAAATCAGCTTTCAAAACAAGATACATGCATTATGGGTTTCTAGTCATGTCATTTGGACTGACTAATGCCCCAACAACTTTTATGGATATGATGAACCAGATCTTCAAACCATTCTTGGATCAGTTCATAGTGGTTTTCATAGATGACATTCTGATCTATTCTAGAGATGATGAAAAACATGAGCAACATCTGAAGATAGCATTACAATTATTGAGACAACATCAGTTATATGCTAAGTTCAGTAAGTCTGAGTTCTGGTTAACTGAGGTATCTTTCCTTGGACACGTCATCTCAGGAGATGGAGTAAGTGTTCACCCTAAGAAAGTTGAGTCTGTACTACAGTGGGAGCAGCCTAAAATTCTTACTAAGATCAGAAGCTTCTTAGGATTGGCAGGTTACTAGAAAAGGTTCATCCATAACTTTAGTGTTATAGCATCACCTCTGACATGCTTAACAAGAAAGAATGCACCGTTTGTCTGGTCAGACAACTTTGAGAAGAGTTTTCAGATCGTGAAGAAGAAGTTGACTACATCACTAGTGTTAATCTTACTCGAGGCAGATAAAGGCTACACGGTGTTTTGTGATGCTTCTAGAAGAGGTTTAGGCTGTGTGTTGATGTAGGAAGGCAAAGTAGTAGCTTATGCATCTAGACAGGTTAAAAAGAATGAGGAGAATTATCTGACACATGATTTAGAGTTAGCTACTATAGTTCATGTTCTTAAGACATGGCGTCACTATCTTTATGGTGAGACATGCTAGGTGTTTACAGATCATAAGAGCTTGAAATATATCTTCACCCAGAAGGATCTGAATCTTAGACAACGCAAATGGTTATAATTGATCAAAGATTATGATGTGACCATAGATTATCATCCTGGTAAGGCAAATGTGGTAGCAGATGCTCTGAGTAGAAAGTCTAGTTCAACAGCTGATGCATTTTCTATAGCTTGTTTTGAGTGAGACCTGCTGGTAGAAATGCGGAAGTTGAACTTAGACTTAGGGGTGACCGAACAAACTGGTTTGATTGCACAGATGCAAGTCAAGCCTACTTTTTATGATCAGATCAAGGAATTTTAGCAGAATGATATTGAGTTACAACAGATCATGCAGGATATGACAAAGGGAACAAGACCAGAATTCAAGTTTTCAGATGACGGATTGCTATATCAACATGATAGGCTGTGTGTACCTGGAGATGGTGATTTGAAAGAACAGATTCTTGAGGAGGCACATGCATCGATGTATGCCATGCATCCAGGTAACACTAAGATGTATAGGAATCTCAAGGAATTATACTGGTGGTTAGGTATGAAAAAGGATGTAACTGAGTATGTGGCTAGATGTAGTGTGTGTAAGCAAGTTAAGGCTGAACATCAAAAACCTACAGGTACCTTGCAATCTCTTCCTATACCAGAATGGAAATGGGAACATATCACAATGGATTTTGTGATAGGGTTACCCAGGACACCTAGAGGTTGTGACTCGATATGGGTGATTGTGGATAGATTGACTAAGTCTGCTCACTTTCTCCTTGTTAAGTCAACCTTTGATGTCCCAAAGTTGGCTAAGATATACGCGGATGAAATAGTCAGGTTGCATGGTATTACAGTTTCAATTATATCTGATAGAGATCCTAAGTTCACATCTAGGTTTTGGAATCAGTTGCATCGTGCTTTGGGCACAAAGTTGAGATTCAGTACAGCTTTTCACCCACAGACGGATGGTTAGTCAGAAAGGACCATTCAGACTCTTGAGGACATGCTGAGAGCATGTGTTTTGCATTTCAGTGGAAGTTGGGAAGAACACTTAAGCCTTATAGAGTTTGCATACAACAATAGTCACCATTCTAGTCTTGGTATGGCCCCGTATGAAGCTTTGTATGGTAGAAAGTGTAGATCACCCATATGTTGGTATGACATAGGTGAAAAGAAGATTCCTAGACCAGAGATAGTGGATTTTACCACTGAAAAGATTATTGTGATCAAAGAAAAGTTGAAAGTTGCACAAGACAGGCAGAAGAGTTATGCTGAGAAGAGACGTAGACCTCATGAGTTTGAGGTTGGTGATGAAGTGTACTTGAAAGTTTCACCATGGAAGGGAGTGTTGAGGTTTGGAAAGAGAGGCAAACTGACTCCTAGGTTTATGGGCCCGTATCCTATCATTGAGAGGATGGGACCTGTAGCCTATAGGTTGTAATTGCCATCTAAATTGTCTAATCTACATGATGTGTTTCATGTATCTATACTGAAGAAATGTTATCTTGATAGAAAAAAGATTGTAGACCCAGAACCTGTACAGCTCAGATCAGATGTGTCCTATGTTTAGGGACCAATATAGATAGTTGATCGGTGGATCAAGGAACTCAAAAATCATGAGATACCAGTAGTGAAAGTTCTATGGAGGAATCATAACCTTGAAGAAGCTACGTGGGAGCTTGAATCTGAGATGCGTAATAAGTTTCCTTTTCTTTTTTAGGAATTTCAGGATGAAATTCTTATAAGGGAGGGAGATTGATACGACTCACACCTGAGTTAATTAGTAAGTGTCATGATGACATCATTGTTATGTTGTTTAAGATGAGTTAAGTGCTTGAGATGCGTGTTGAGTTTTGATTAGCTGAGACGAGATAATAAACATGTTTTCTATCTTCGAGGGTGTACAGGACCTTGTGCTTGAACCGTTGCAAAAGAAAATGTTTCATTTGGGCTTTCGAGTCAAAAGTTATTGGATTTATAGTTCTTTGGGGTTGAAACTGTAATATTTCCAATTTTTGGCTTTATAATATCTTCGCCTATCTCTTATTTCTGGATCGACTTCCCGATATAACAGAAGTGCAAGAGTGGCGCCCTAACCAGCGATCGACTGACCTGCGAAGGGAGAGCTAGGAAGGTGATTTTGTTTTTAGCCCTCATTACCGATCCAGCAGTGGCGTCGTGCTTCCCTTCTTCTTCCTCCATCTATTCCTTTCCTCTTCCTCGCCCTAGGTGCGCAACACCTCGACCAGCCTGGGCGGCGGACAGCAGTAACAATAGCAGTTGCGGCTGCGCAGCACCGACCATGGGCCGTTTTGGGCGTGCAAAGCACCAAGGAAGGTTCTATTGATTCTGTTTGTGAGGTTCTTGCACAAATCTGTAGCTCTAGTTGCACCTAGCATCTCAATCAGAGCTCATCTAGCAATGGGCGGTGCCCCTACCTTACAGAAGCTGCACGTAGCAACAGCCATGGGCTATTAGGTCGCAAGCAACAACATTTGGTGACGAGGTTAAGCTCCATCCAAAAGGTCCCAACACCAATATGCAGCCATCAAGCCTTGAGCGGCATCTAGCTAGCTCTGCCCGTTTTCAATTTGTGAAGGCGTGTGTTACTGCTTGATTGCAGAAGGTCCGACCAGTAATAGCTTGGGAGCAAGAGGCACCAAAGAAAGGTAGCTTTGGCTTCGTCTTGAGGTTCCAAATCAAGAATTTGTAGCTTATATCCTTGATTAGGCAGTAAATCGAGTTCCTTTCCAACATGTGTGTGAAATAGGAACCTGCCAAAACTGAATCGAGGTAGAAGAAGACTAAGAAAATCACCTGGAATATAGTCTCTAGATGCATTTCCGAATGAATCCGGACAGTCCAAATCGCTGGGAGCAGGAGTTCACTCGTTTATCACCATTTAACTCTGTTGTTTGAAAATTTTCAGTAAAATGTGCATTTTTCGCTGATAACAGTAGTTATCTGGCTTTTGGACAGTATTTGGCGTTACCCAAATTTTATTTCATAAACTGCATCCTTATGCCTTTATATGATCTAGTTTAGTATCTAATCAGTGTGGATTAGACCAGTGATTTTATATGGTTCGTCGGAACCTAAATTTCTTAGTGTAAATGCTGAAATCAGTAATATGTGGGATGAGAATAGTAAAGGTTAGGTATAATCCGGGCAATATAGACAATGGTGATTTTTAAGAATGATTTGGTGCATGTGAAGTAAATTATTCTGATCAATTTAGTTTGCTATGCAAATATTTAAAGTTAGTATGCATATGCTAAAGTGATATGATTTGGTAACTTATGAGTTGTAAATGTGCATGTATGTTCGGTATAAGAATTTCTCAATAATCACTATAATTTGAGTTACTGTTATGACAATTTTAGAAAGATAGTGTATTGTGGTTTGATCTGAAATCAGTAGATGTGGTATCATAGAGAAACCAGAGTTCGGAACAAGAACATGATTTATGTATCTCAGATTAAAGTGTTCTATAATAATAAAATGATAGACTTAGGTGCCCTGACACCGTAGAACCCCTTCGAGAGGTCTGTACCTTAGGGGTGAAACGATCAACCCTGGGGATACACCTAGATGGTCAGAGAATCATTTCTAACACTTACCGAATGTCTTGGTGACACGAGGGCTGAGAGGTAGGGTCCCGACTCAATCCTAGGGATACACCCAGGTGGTCGGAGACTCGAGGTAGTGTCTCGGCTCAACCCTGGGGATACGCCCAAGTGGTCGGAGACATGTCCCGGCTCAACCCTAGGGATACGCCTAGGTGGTCGGAGACTTAGAGACCCTCCGCCTGTGTACTCAGCTAGAAGGAGGAGTCTAGAGTGCACCCATTTGCGAGTACCACGAGGCCGGAGAGCCTGTGGGTCCTATAGCAGACCAGGATGGAAAGTCAGACTTAGCATTTCTCGGGTGTGTCGCTAAGTCTTGTACGGTGGGATCGTATTTTGCTACGGATCTTCATATGCGGAGTACACTGCATATTATTGGGGCATAAGATAAAATATGTTCACATAGGACTCACAGTAAATTTTATACTTTAAGAGTTTAGAAGATTCTGTGTTAGTTTCAACAGTTGTATTTTATATGATGATTAAGATATTTTGTTCTTGAAATTGTAATTATAGCTGTGCGGCAATTGTTATTATGATAAAATGTTGATAACTCCTGTTGATTTAATTATGATGCTTAGAACTGCTCAGTATAACATTTTATTATACTTTACTTCAATCGAATAAAATTGATGAGTTGTTTAGTGATGGTTGGGTGAAATTCTACTCACTGAGACAGTAGCTCACCAACCTACTAAAATATTTTTCTGGTCTACGTCAGCACGAGGAGGCTGAAGGATAGTATCACTCGAGTACAGAAATGGTAGTTAATAGTTAGTTAGAGGTCTCTTAGTCCTTTCCCCTCGGTCCTTGGGCATGTGGTAGTTAGAGAGATAATTTGGTGAAATATGTAGTTAGTTTTCAATTATCCGCTGTGTTTATGGTCTGAACGAGAAATGTAGTATGTTATGTAAACTTGTTTTTATTCTCAGTAGGTTAATGGAAAAGTTGCTTCCGTAGTTTTATTTTAATTCAACGCTATTTGAGTTTTATGGTTTCCATTCAAGTTACATCAAGTGATGAAGAAAAGAAAAAGATAAGAGTGGTTTATCGAGTGTGACTCCCCGATCTTCGGGGTCATTAGAGAATGGCTCGATGGTCGGGGCGTCTTAGCTTGAGGGGTGTCAATGTTGTCGATGTACACTACACTAGATGATCTTTGTTGCTGTCCGAGTTGTTGTAGAAGATTCCTGCTCGTTGGCAAGTGTACATCGTCAGGAGCGTCCAGTGGTGGTAATGCAGAATAAGCAGGAAGATGATGTGTGGAATCATGCTTTGTAACTCTTCTACAAAAGATTGTTTTGCTCCTGACTCATCGATAAGGCAGATGTCGTTGAACAACATTGGATGAGTAATGTATGTGTGTTCAAACTTCCTTTGTAGTATCTGGATGTAGGAAGCCGCCACTGACAACGCCAAACATCCTCCTTCTTTTACCATGTCCCTTAAGTCATAAACTAGGACTATGACACTGTCTGCCTTGTAGATGACGTATGCGGGGGTAGAGTCAGCTAACTTCAGAAGAACGTCATCTACCTGCTCCTACGTGAGTGTAGAACACAAAAAATGATCGAAGTTGTTGATCGTTTGTTCTGATGTATCAGGAGAAGTGGGGCCTTCTTTAGAGAATAATTCTTGCATAATCTCCATCCGCTTCCCTGCTACGTAGACATATATACCCATCTCGGATTCTCCCTTTGTAGGGCTACTTGGAGTAGAGGATACGTTTTCCTGATCGTTATCCAGCAGCTTTTTTTGTATGCCCGCGTCTCAGAAATAATGCCTGTCCTTGATCAGCAACAATGCATAGATGCTTCAGAGATGATATAAGTTTTGGCTCTAGAGTTGTCTTAAGAATCCAAAAATATATATCATCTCCATGGCTAGCATAACTATAAAGGTGTTGTTTCCACTTCCCTCTTCTTCTTGAACTGGGAAGTCCCTTAGTGTGAAGAAATTCCAGACGCCACTGTGGTATTGGATTCCATACTTTATAACGTGGTGGAGATGCAGCGGGAGTAGCCTCAGATATTTGTCCTCGGGGTGTACGAAAGTGTTTCCTTTGCACAGGACCTCTTTGTTGCGGCAGCTAAGCAGTTGGACGTCATGATTACGGAGGTCAGCAATGCACATGAACCAACCCTTTCGATATTTGTAGGGGGGCAGCACCAGGTTTGGGTTGTGGTCTTCAATATGCTTCAGCATTATGGCCACCTGTGTAGATTCATGCAACCCCTTCATCAGTCTTCTCGTCAAGGCCGGGGTGGCATTGTAGATCGTCTGTCGGCCTGTCCTAGCGCCTATGTTTTCTATCACGGCGCCTTGTAGGACCCTGAACAACTTTTTTCTGACAATGACTGGGGAGCGGAATATGTTTCTTAGCGCTCCCCGTTGTATCGAGAAGTAGCCATCACTGTAGATGACTTATTATTCGTCAGCTTGCGACATCAGGACCTTGTTTAGTAGCTTCTACTCCCTAATCATCAGGTATCTGATGGCCCTTCTGTCAAAGTCCACCATCTCCAAGGAAGGTATCTCTGACGGCACATAAAATGCATCTGCCGTCGAGCTTCTTCCTCTGGGGGGTTTCTTTTGTTAGATGCATCGATGTCCCCCCCCCCTCTCCCTCCAATTTATCAGAAGAATCCTCCCCGATGCTGACTGATTCATTATTGTGTTTGTCTTCATCTAGGGAGGCGGAGGGGGCGAAATCTTCTATGCCTCGGGAGCTCTCCTCTCCTGCTAGAGACCCGTCGGCAGACTAGTACGTCGTCTCTTTTTTAGGCATTGTGGAAGGCCCGCTTGAAGAGGATGACGTCCCAGAAGAAGATGGTGCAGATGAGGAAGGTGGGGATCCTAAGCCAGGAGGTGATGCAGATCTCTTTGGCTACCTTGAGCGTGGATGGTCATCCCTCCTGTTCAGCCTCTCCTTGATCATATCAAGGTGTTGGAGGGCCTGCTGTAGCGTTGTGTTGAGTGCCTCTAGTTGGTCGGGAAGGCCATCTAGAGTCAGCAGTTGCCTCTCTTGGCTATTTTACCTCTGATGGAAAATAGAAAACTTGCAGGTAAATAAAGTAAAAGTAGCTGAGTGGCTTCCTGTTACCTCCCGCAAGTGATCGAATTCATGACCCAGCATTTGCCCCAATGACAGAGGGGTTGCATTAGATCTCCCTCTCGTACTTGTGATGCTCCTCGCATGTGAAAATTGACCCGACGAGTGTGCAGCCTCACTCGGGGTGGTATCAATCTGGATTGTTCATGGGGTTGTTGCTTCTGGGCGAGGCGTCAGCACTTTTGTGGTTGTTTCTACCTTGCCTATTTGTGGTGGTGGAGAAGGGTGTGGTGTGGGATGATGATGCTCCACTTCTCTATTTTCAGTGACCTCCTCTACAGCTACCACAGGAAACTCCGGCGGCGGCGGCATGGGCTGCGCAGCCCTGAGCTCCATCTTGAGGATCTCGGGTAATGCTCCATTACTAGCGTCCGACTGCACCACTTCTTCCGCAACTAGAGGCTCTACAGAAGTCTCAGGAGCTACGGCTATCTCTTCCATGGTAGCTTCCCTCGGGGCTATCGAGGTTGTCTCAGCCCCAATTTTCTCGGCGGCCTCCACAATCGTCGACACTTCTTCGGCCGCGGAAGCTATTGTTGTGGCGGCTACGGCCGGTATGGGAGATGCGACGACAGCTCTATCGGTGGCTGTCACTGGTTGCGCTGGGGCGGTGGGTGGCTCGGCAGTGGCTGAGGAAGATTTGTCCTGCCGAGCATCTAAAGGGATCGGCCCTCCCGTTGCAGCCTCCCTTTCCTGTATTATTGTCATGGCTGCGTAAGCGGCTTCAACCTCTAACACTTCAACTTCTGCGTCGGTGAATACCAGCTTTTCTACATTATAGTTGATGTAGAACGGGAGGGGTAGAAGCTTGGAAGTTCTTGCAAACTTGTCGAAGTAGTGTCTTCCCTCCTTCTTGATAATATTTGCTCATTGCAAGAACTTCATGTCAATCCTGTCATCACCTCTGGTTCTTGATAGGTTGTGCGACTCCCTTCGCTACCGCAACCCTGCCGCAATCAGATTGACGATGCCACCCATGAATTACTCCTTGGTGGCATCCTTTATGGGGTATAGTCTGTTCATCAAGAAGCGCCCTAAATTGACCACCTTTCCCTCCATCATGTACCACATGAGATGGAGTTCTTCAGTGTAGATGTTGCTTGTCTCGTACTTGCTGAAAAGGATGCAAGCCACTATTTTGTGGACGATCCTCCAGAAGCAGGAGTTGATGGCCGCCACTTTACTTCCTGGCTTGTAGTTTGATTCTCCGGTCAGTTTCTTGCAGACGCTCACCGGGTTGAAGCCATCACCATCTCCAAGCCTTGTTCCATTGTTCAGCATCTCCATCTCGGCTTCTGAGGAGGAGAATATCTTGTTGAGCAGCTTTTCTGAGATCTCATGCTCAGCGTTGTATACCCGACCTTGCAGCCAATCTGCTCCTCCAAAATGCTCCACTTCTTCTGGCCTATTTTGGACTCGTCAGAGAGAGAACATGAAATCCTTTGTGAGCTCAGTATATGATCCAGATAGGCTAAAGCATATTGTCTTCAGCCGCGCAGCTCCCAAGATGTTGTCCAGCCTATTGAAGATGTCGATGTGGTGGAAAGATGGTTGGTGGGTGAATCTGGTTGGTCGGTAGATCTTCACCGCCAACTCTGTGTATCTTTGCTGATGCTCTTCGTCCCTGGGCACGAACCGTCCTGGGGAGTGAGCCAGAGGTTCTGCTGTTGTTGAAGGGGTTGCTACCTCTTCTGTCCTTGGCCTCTTCTCAGCCGGGGATGGCCCAGCTGCATCGGGATTCGGGCATTTATGCCCGACTGTGGTAGCTTTCGTTGCGGCCTCAGTGTTGATCCTCCTGCCTTGTTTGTCTACTTGGACGACAGTTTGTTTGGTGCGGGCCATTTCTGTTATCATAAAACAAAAGTTTAGTAAGCATCTGAATGATTCACCTTACCCGATATTGGGTAGCGGGGTGTGTCGCCTGACATTCGATCAGTGATATATTGAAAACTTAACAAAACCTGATAGTGTAAAGTCGATATCAGTTACAAAATCATGATAGTCTGACACAGTCTCAAATAAGCTAAGCTGCTGCGCGATAAGTCAAAAAACCTGGCCCGATATTGAGCTGCCCGAGACAACTGTATCGGGTGACAAAACTGGACGATGCAATGCTTACCCGATACGCCTGTGTTACGAGGTACGAAGTTTGGATCGATATCGTCGCAAGTCTATCGTGCAACACCGGGCGTCACCGCGAACAACTATACTGCCCGATATGGGTGCTCAAAGAAAGGGTGTCGCTCGATGCAAGCAAGACGTGAGGCGATATAAAACAGGATGACATGGGCATAACTGGGCGACACGGGCATTGCCCGATACAGTGTATCGGGCAGGTGCGCGATAGAGGTGTGTCACGCGACACGGTTAAAGGTAGGGTATCCGACACTAGTGCGTGTTGGGCGACACATGAAAAGAACTCAAGCTTTGTGCCTGATTCAAGATGCGCGACACGATAGCGTGTCGGGTAAATGAAGCGATATGTGTATCGCGTTATACCTTTATCTGTTCTGAAGGTAGCTTGCACGACACTGGAGCAGAAGCTAGTTGGCCGATATAAGAGCAAAGAGAGATTTAATTGCGCGATACGGGAGTAGGTGAGAAAGTTAATGTCAGTGCCCGACACAGTTAAACCACAGTTACTATATATAGAAATCGAGGGCGGGGGTAAAACGGATAAAACCAGGGCACGTGTCACTCGAGGAGACAAATCATTCCCCAGATGAGTTGTAAAATCAGTCCCATCCGTCTAATTAAGGGTGAATTACTCATGCCGCCCGACACGGAAGCACGCTACTTAGTGTATCGCCTGACACAGCTCATCTTTAAGGTGAGATGCCCGATATCATAGCCCGATAAGGGCGTGTCGTGTGGCTACGCGCCTGGGTCCTTGCCCGATATCGGCCAGAGAACTTGGTATCGCCCGACACAAATCTTCAAAGAAGAAAAAGAACAAGATAAAAGATGAAAATCCAAAACTAAAGAGAAGGAAAAAGCGACTGATGGGTAAAACATCATTGGCCTAAAGAGGGACTCCCAACCTCAGATAGTATTACTCATTAATTCTTATAAAATAAAGCGGTGGCCCATAAAATGAGGGAGTCTGAGCATGAGGTGCATGCACTGACTCGGGCCTTATTACAATCATAATGTTCATAATTTTTTATTTTTAGGAAAGGAAATAACATCCTATTCTAAGAAAAGTAAAAATTCGGGCTGCCTCCCGAAGAGCTTTGTAGTTAGCATCGTCAGCTCGACAGGTTTAGATCCTTCACTTTATGCCTTCTGCTGTTTCAACATCCTACAAACTTAGCTCTGACCTTCTCATGAACGCTTCATCTTCATAGTACCTTTTTACTCTATGCCCATTCACTGGAAAAACCTTTGCTGGATTGTCTTTATCATACAGCTCCATCATTCCTGATGGATATATCTTTGCCACGGTGAAGGGTCCATACCACCTTGTTTGTAGCTTACCTGGAAAAATATGGATAGAGGATTTAAATAACAAAACTTTATCACCTTCACTCACATCCTTTTTCTTCAGGTGGGCATCATGCCACACCTTGGTCATGTGCTTGTAAATCCTTGCATTCTTGTATGTATGTATTCTCAGCTCTTCGAGCTCCTGTAGTTGCAGATATCACTTTTACCCTTCCTTCTCCAGTTCCATATTCAGAAACATAATTGCCCAAAGAGCCTTGTGTTCAAGCTCTAAGGGTAGATGACAAGATTTCTCATAAATCAATTTGTAAGGGGTAGTTCCAATGGGTGCCTTATATGCAGTTCCGTAGGCCCAAAGAGCGTCGTCGAGCTTCATTGACCGGTCTTTCCGCGTGTGGTTGACAGTCTTTTCTAAAATCTGCTTAATCTGTCTATTCGATACCTCCACCTGCCCACAAGTTTGAGGGTGATAGGGTGTAGCAACTATGTTCTTGACCCCATACTTCTTCAGAAGTGCTTCAAATTGTTTTTCCCTGAAATGCAATCTGCCATCGCTTATCACAGTACGAGTTACTACAAAGTGAGAAATGATAGTTTTCTCAAATAGCTTGATCACAGATTTGGAGTTGCAAGTTTGGGTGGCAACCGCTTCTACCCATTTAGACATGGAGTCCACCAGGACTAAAATGTATTGATATCCTTTTGATGGGGAAAGGGACCCATGTAGTCTATTCCCAAGACGTCAAATATATCACTTCCACCCAGTTAGCCATAGGCATCTCATTTCTTTTTCTGATATTCCTAGTTGATTGGCATTCTTTGCAAACTTTTACATAGGCGACAACATCCTTAAACAACGAAGGCCAATAAAATCATGATTACAATACCTTAGTAGCAGTCCTTTCACTCCCCAGATGCCCTCCATAGGGTGAGGCATGGCACTTCCTCAGAATGTTTAGCACTTCTTTAGGAATACACCTTCTATACAAATTATCCGAGCATCTTTAAAAGAGTAGGGGATCATCCCAATAGTAATTATTTATATCAGAAAAGAGTTTCTTCTTTTGATAGTACATTATCTCCGGAGGTAACTCCCCACAAGAAAGTTACAAATATCCGCAAACCATGGCAAACTCTAATCTCTGGCTTCTACCAATAGCAAGCCCTCATTTGCATAGTTATCATTGATAGGTGGCTCCTTCTTGTCTTCAACTGTAATCCTTGACAAGTGGTCGGCGACTACATTTTCCGCACCTTTCTTATCAATGATCTCATGACGAACTCTTGGAGTAGTAAAGCCACCTTAGCAGTCTGGGCTTAGCATCCTTTTTTTGCCTAAGGTATCGTATTTCTCCATGGTCGGTATAGACCTTTACCTTTGTTCCAATCAGATAATATCTAAACTTGTCGAAAGAAAAAACAATCACAAGCATTTCCTTCTCTGTCGTCGTGTAATTTACCCGTGCTTCGTCAAGAGTACGGCTGGCATAGCAAATGTCATGGTGCCTCTTGTTCTTCTTCTGCCCCAGGACTGCACCTACAGCATAGTCACTGACATCACACATTAGCTCAAAAGGTAGCTCCCAATCTGGTGCTTGAAGGATAGGTGGAGAAACAAGTTCATCTTTCAAAGACTGAAAAGCACTTAGGCAATCGTTAGTGAAATCTAATTCAGCATCCTTAACCAAAAGTTTTGACAAAGGTTTTGTGATTTTCGAAAAGTCTTTTATGAATCTTCAGTAATAACCAGCGTGCCCGAGGAAACTTCGTACTCCAATTACAGACTTGGGTGGAGGTAGTCTAGAGATAGCTTCAACCTTACTCACATCTACCTCGATACCTCTTTTTGACACTTTATGTCCTAGAACTATGCCTTCTTGTACCATGAAGTGGAACTTCACCCAATTGAGGACTAAATTCTTTTCTTCGCAGCATTGCAAGAACAAATATAGGTTTCTCAGAAAAGAATCAAAGTCTTTCCCATACACAGAAAAATCATCCATAATAACTTCTACGATATCTTGTAGGAAATCCGAAAAAATTGAGATCATGTAATGTTGGAATGTTGCTGGAGCATTGCACAATCCAAACGGCATTCTTCAGAAAGCATAAGTACCATAAAGATAGGTGAAAGTGATCTTTTCCTGGTCGTCTGATAGAATAGGGACTTGATAAAACCCAAAATAACCATCTAAAAAGTAGAAATAATCATGATGCGCTAATCTCTCTAGAACTTGGTCGATGAAGGGAAGCAGGGAATGATCTTTCTTCATGGCTTGATTCAGCTTTTGATAATTTATACACATTATCCATCCAGTGACAGTCTGGACCGCTACTTCATCGCCTTTTTGACCTTTTACAACTATCATGCCTCCTTTCTTTAGTACAACGTGGATGGGGCTTACCCAGCTGCTATCGCTGATAGGGTAGATAATTCCTACAACTCTCAGCTTATCACTTCTTTCTTCACAACTTCCTTTAACATTTGGTTCAGGTTTCTTAGGGGTTGAACCAAGGGTTTAGTGGATTCTTTCAAATTTATGCGGTGCATGCATAAAGCGGGGCTAAGCCCCGTGATATCCTCCACCGAATAGCCTATGGCTTACTTGTGGAGACTCAACTACTTGAGAAGTCTTTCTAATTGTTCTTCCGTCAGACTGGCATTAACTATGACTGGATTTCTTCCATCTTGATCTAGAAACTCATACTTCAAACCTTCCGGCAGCTGCATCAGCTCTGGCTTGGGCTTAGATGCTTTATCATCTTATGGTGTCATTTCTAAAGAAGCAAACTTGATTGTCTCGATAACTTGCTCCTTATCGCTTAGATCTTCTTCATTTTGGTTTAGGTAGGCGAGGATCCCGTCAACCTTATGATCTTCAGAATCAGAGTCATGATTGTTCAAATCCCTCATAAGCGGGTCTACTATTGCGATATCTTCTACTTCTTCAAAATACTGGCAATAATTGTCCATAAAGTAAGCGAACTCGAAAAGGGAAGGCCCCTTCATGGCGTCTTTCACCCTGAAATCAATGTGGTCATTTTCGACCCTCAGAGTGATGATTCCTTCAGCGACATCAATCAACACTCTCCCTATAGATAAGAAAGGGCGCCCAAAGATGATAGGGCATTTAGGGTCTTCAACAATGTCGATGATGACAATGTCACAAGGAATAAAGAATCTTCCTACACGAATCGGGACATCTTCAACGACTCCCACAAGCCTCTTGAAAGTATGGTCTGCCAACTCGATCCTCATGTTGGTCTTGACCATATCAGTTAATCCCAATCGTTGCGCGAGGCTTAGGGGCATAAGGCTTATACTAGCCCCTAAATCAGCAAGACCCTTCTGCTCGATGTTATCTCCAATAGCAAAAGGGATAGTAAAGGCCCCAAGGTCCTTCTTCTTGGTAGGTAGATCCGCCTTCACGAAGGAAGTAGACATACTGGCAAGGTGTACTGTCTCAATCCTTCCTCCTCTTTTTTTCTTAATGATCAAATCCTTGAAAAACTTGGCATAGGTCGACATTTCTTCCAAAGCATCCATAAATGGCACTTCGAGGTGAAGTTTTTTCACTAACTCCATAAAACTATTGTATCTCTTTTTAAGATGTGCCTTTATGAGCCTTATGGGAAAGGCAATCTTGGAGAGTAATGACTTCATTTACCAAACAGGTCCTCCACAAGTTCTTGTTCTGTCTCTCTGACATGAGCTCGTTGGTTCCCTTCTTTAGCAGGGTTCTCTACAGCATCTTCTAGTTCAGGTTCTTCAGGCCAAGCTACTTCAAGGCATTCTACTATCCTTCCTGACCTGAGTACCCCCATTTTGGCAGACTCTGTGTTGGACGATATCTTGCCCGAAGGGTTCTTCATTAACTCGGCCATTTGAGCAAGTTGTTGGTCTATCTGGCATTGACGCAGTTACATATCTGCCATTTGGACCTGCATCATATTCAGAATGCCCGATTTAGACAGCGTGCTTTGTGCCAGCTGATTTTTTATAGTATATTGTCTCTTAACAAAGTCGAACAATTGGCCCACTAGGTCTGGTTGACCAAAGTTCTTTCCCTGACCTGACTATTTAGCTTGTCCCTATCCTTGGCTAGGGCTAGTATCTTGGCGGTTTTGGTGCTTCCCTTGCCCTTGAAAGTTTGCCTGGTTTGTTTGAAAATTGGTTGATCTAGTGTATTGGCCTTGTCCACCTCTTTTCTCGAAACATTGCGGTTGCTTCGGTGGATTATTTAACTGATGTGAGTTTTCTGTCGCATCCTTGTTGCCATGGCTAAAACCAGGGTGGTCCGGTCTTTTGAAGTTGACAAAAGAAACATTCTCAGCTTCCTCTTCTTCGGATTCACTTTCACTTGACCCATCAGGTCGGGTATAAATGCAGTTATCAACACTGTGTCCACCTTCTCTGCAAGTGACACACTTCATCACCTTCTCGATCTGTTTCTTCCCTTTCCCTCCTGATTTTGTTAACTGTCTGACATTAGTGGCTATCTTTTGGATTTGACTGGTGATTGCTTCAAGAGTCTTGCATTCAACCGACGGTCCTTCATTATTAGATTTCTTAGCATACCCTATATCTATTCTATCGTAGTCAGTTCCAGTCAGCAACTCAGCCATTTTCTCTTTGATCTTCTTGGATCTGCTGGGCATTTTACTGAGAAAGTTGCTCCCTACTATTCCATTTAGTGAGACTCTCTCTTCGGGAGTGATTCCATTATAGAAAGTTGTTATCAGGAAGCCCTTTTTGTAGTTGTGGTGGGGGAAGTCTCTCTGATACTCCTGGAATCTTTCCCATGATTCATGCAAATTCTCGCCTGGTTTTTGCGTGAAAGATGTGATCTTCTGTCTGTTCCGAACAATTTTCTTAGTAGGGTAAAACATGTTCACAAAAGCATCCACCAAAGCATTCCATCTGTTCAGAGATTGATGTGGCAGTCCAAGGTACCATGACAGTGCCTTGTCTTCCAAAGAGAAGATAAACCCCTTGCAATAGATCACTTGTTGTGGTACTCCCCTCATCTTGATGGTATCACATATGTTTTTGAAAGCATCAAGATGATGGTAGGGGTTGTCATTCTTGGAACTTCCCCTAAAGCTTTTATTTTGAATCATGGATATCACAGCAGGATTCAACTGGAAGTTTACAACATCAAACCTTGAGATTACCACTGGGCATCTTGAGTTGTTGGCCTTCTTGGAAACCAACTCCCGTAGAGTCTTTTCTTCTTCGTCTGAATCTTGAATTTCACTTTCTCTACGATTCCGCTCATGATTATGATGATTCCTTCTATTCCTACGGTGGCGATGACATCCTTTATGATGATGATCATCCTCTGGTTGTTATGGTTCAGGATCTTTGGGCTCTTCGTAAAGGTGGTCGTCATTGTAACAGTCATCTCTATCTTCTTCTGTTCCAGGAGGAGGAGGGTGGTGTTGTCCAACTCTCGCATTCCGCTGATCTGCGGAAAGGGGTGGTTCTACGTAGGGTGGCATGATGAATGGTGTTCAAACGAGCAAAGCTCTTCTTCCCTAAGTACCCGAATAGAGCGTATAATCAAGTTAGAAAACCTGTGCTAATGAAACGAACTATTTTATACACTTCAGGTTAGAATACATAAAGAAATGTGTTGTCAAGCTTATTACTAAGCTTGAGGCAAGGGAGTGTAGTTAGTGGATTTGGGTTTGTTAACAGTGTCGTTTTGCCTTGTCCTCGGCAACGGTGCCAAAATGTTGACCGGCCTAAATTGCATGTCCAAAAGGAGTGGATTTGAAGTACTCAACCTTTTAAATAACCTGACTCTTAGGCCCCCGCAACGATGACGGGGTCTGAAGTAGTAATCGGGGTCGAACCATAGGGACAAGGGTGGAAGTTCTAAGAACGTGGAATCGACACTCTACACTCCAGTAAAAGATCAGTGAGAAGACGTTCCCAAGGGAATGATAGATCAAGATCGGTAAAACAAAAGGATGAAAAGGAAACAAAATGCCATAAGAAAATGTTATAAAGAAAAGCTAATACCCAACTGGAGTTACAAGGAAGATTAAAGTTTTGGCGTTATCAATATTTAGGAGTTTTGCGCAACTGAATAGAGGAGATAACACTATTATCTACGTAAGGAACGAAGGGAGAAAACTTAGGCATAACAAGCGTCAGCAGAAAACATCCAGTACCCCTTCTCTCAAAGAGGGTACCTCCAACCAAGAACCTACACCCTCTCTCAAGGGTAGGGGACTTGGGTCAGAGTGGAAAGATAACTCAAGCAACCTCGACCCTGGGTACTCTCATACTCCTTAATCAGACCTAACACTAGAGTCACAACTCCTCTCTCGAGGAAGTTGAAACGGGAAACACGATTCGATAGATAGTCAAAACATGATCTAAGCATACAAGCTAGAGTTCGAATGCTAAAAAGAAATCATCCAACAAAAAGGGACCAACATAAAGAAATAGATATTAAAAATCTTCTATTTCCATTAGCATGAGCATCGTACAAAAGGTTTAGTTACAATGCATGAATAAAGAAAGTAAAAATGTTGTAAAATGGAAGATAGGTATTGGCCTCCTAGATATAGGAGGTCGACACACAGCATCAGACCCCTAAGGTGCCTCTAACCCGATACCGGGCGGGAGCTCTGCCCGATATGTCAGTGTCGGGTGGCATCCCATGTCGGGCGATAGGCCGTGACGGGCATACATATCGGTCAAAGCACTGTACCAGATACGGTCGTATCGGGATGCCACCCTCTCAGGCGATACACCGTGACGGATGATCTGTATCGGGTTCAGTATCGTGTCAGGTTAGAGAGGTCTTAGGTTCTCAGGTTTCTCGTATTCAATGTAGTGGGCGAGCCGTCTTGTGTGGGAGCCCATCTAGGAACCCGTCACATCGGGTGGCCTTCTTGGTCGATATCGGCTACTACGGCTACCGAGATGAGTCCTAAGTGAACCACTCTCGCCCCTCTTGGGTAGGGGGTGTTCACCGAGTATCTCCCGATACAGCTCGGGTGCGTGACACACTAGCTCCAGGTGCTTGCCAAAGTTAGCTTTCACCAGAGTCCGTCCTGTCCCATCGGAGTACTATAGCTGATATTTATAGGCAGCGGTTGAAAGAAGTTGCGGATCTCTGGTCACCACATATCCTTCATTGACTCCCTTTACGTGGCTTCGGGGATGGAAGACACCTAGGTATCGCCCGACACACCTTAGCTATCGTGTGACGGGTTGCGGTGGTATCGGGCGGCTATGACGGATAGGCGTTTTTATGGTGAGTGGCTTGTGTCACGCAATATGTTCGTGTCGAGATGACTGGTCATGGCGTGATAACGACTCTCTATCAGGTAGTTGTGTGTCGCTCGTCAGATTCCGCGCTACGCGATATGCCAGTGTCGGGTTGGTGGCATGTCGGTCAGTGACCACGACGGGTAGTGGACGTGTCATGTAGCTAGAAAAAGGCCGATTCTTTGTAAGTGGGCTGGGACGGGCCATTTTGCTGATTTTGAGTGGAAAAGTGAGGAAAACTCTGTAAAAGATGATAAAAATGAGTAAGAGAATAGTGTGACTCATTTACTCAATAACATGACAAAATGAAGAGGAAAACAGTTTAAAAGGGATGTTTTGACAACGAAATATGGGCCATAAATACCACAAAAATGGGTGTTATCAGATATCAACAGAGAGTGGATGATGAAAAACCACTAGAGGGGGGGTGAATAGGGTTTTAATATAATTTAACTCAAACAACAAACCACAAGAATATTGGACAAGGGGGCAAGGATTTAGAGTGGTTCCTACCTTAGCAAATACTAAGGTAGTCAGTCCACTACCCGGTTTCTTACCCAACCGGTATTTGGAAAGAATTTAATTTTATTACCTCGCAAGGACTTTACATAAAATTACAATTCTCTCCCTAAACCCTTCAAGCAGCCTTCACATTGAAGTAATTGCACCAACCTTGAAGCAGCCTTCACCTAGAAGTAATTGCACCAACCTTGAAGCAGCCTTCCTCCTGAAGTAGCTTCCCGTTGCAATAGCCTTCTTGAAGTAGCTTCCCGTTGCAATAGCCTTATTGAAGTAGCTTGAAGTCCACCTTCTCCTCCGAGAAGAACCTTCTCCAATCCGCAGCCTCCAACCCTAGGAGTAGCAAGGAGAATACAAAGAATAAAAGGAACAAGAAGGAAAATAGAAATTACAACTTATCCTTTGAAGCACAAGGCTTGATTTGCCTATATCAAGCGTATTGATCTCGTAACCAATGAGTGTAGAAGTGTAAGTGCTGTGGAAAGGAGATGCTAGCCTTTAGGACACGAAATTAGCCAATAGTCAATATGCTCAATCTTCTCACAAACAGGTTGCTCAATTGCAAGTATGCTCAAGTGTATCACAAGTGTAGCTTAGGTGTCTTTAGGTGTCCTAAGGCTTTTCCTATTTATAGGAATGACCTACAAGTGCTTAAGGACGTTCTAGACACTTTCTAGGGGGTTCTAAGTGCTTAACTAGCCGTTAGGTACAAGTTAGGCACATTAGCAACGGCTAGTTAATTAATTCTGCAATTGCTGTCAGAGTCCATCTGGGTCGAGGAATTGTCGACCGAGATGCCTACTCGGTCGAAGTTTTGTCGACCGACAGGCTCTCTGGATCAAGTGTTAGCAATGTTCAGCTCCAACTGCCAACTACCTTCTCAGCTGTGTCTAACGGCTACTTGGGTCATTCTCGGTCGAGAAGTTTGTCGACCGAGATTGTCTCGGTCTAGAAGTTTGTCGACCGAGAATGACCCTGTTTCAATCATTCAATTAAGGCACTAAGTGTGTGTATGAGTGTGCATAGGTGGCACTGTTGGAGGGGATGACCTATCTAAGTGTAGTGATTGGCTAGGGGAGATCTAACGCTTGATTTACATGAAGTCTAAGTACTTGTACATTATATATTTGTACAAGTTTACAATTGATTACATTTCATGAGATTTACAATCATTCAAGCGTATAGATTCCCTTGAACTTTGTCATCCACCTTATTCCTGCAACACTCAAGTAGCACGTTAGATCGACAAGAATGAAATGTTTGTTATCATCAAAACAAAGGGATTTACAGATGTCCATTTAGCCAACAATCTCCCCCTTTTTGAAGATTACAAACATTTCCTAAATATGAAATCAGGAAATATAAAGCATGTGAGTTTCATACCTGAAGATTACCTTTTGTAGCCATTCTTGTTTTGCAAGTGAGTGTTGGCCATCAAGATGAAACTCGTTTATATTTTTGATTTTATATTATTTCTCCCCCTTTGTCATTCCAAAAGGATATCCAGGGTGAATATTTCTTCTCCCCCTTAATTTTATACTATGCTCCCCCTTAAATAGATATTTATTAGGAACATGGATTTAATATCATTTTTGTCTAATTTAGCCACAATTTGTTTCTCAATCATTTGCAAAGGATGTTAAGCCTTGAAATGAAATGAGTTCCTTTTAAGCTCATGGCATATGTGTATTGATTTCTCATCCATTTTGCAAGGGATGTTAAGCCCTGAAAATGGCATGAGAATCCTTTAAGCGTTATAGTAGAGTGTATCTCTGAACAAATACATGGGATGTTAAGCCCAAAATTGTTTAGAGACTTCCATTAAGAACAAGATGTATGTCATATTCATGTATATTCTAGATTTCTTTGTTTTTCATAACTAAAATTACTGAGGTCATAGCAAGCTTCAAATGATGTTTACAAGGTTTTGTAAGATTCTTAATCTTATAATCAAAATAGATTTTGTAAGCTCCCCCTTAATCTTATAGTTGAGATAATTTAAGGGATCTAAGGTCACAAATGATTTTTAAGATTTGATTTTGACCTATCATTAGAGTTTTATGTTTTCAACATGATAAACACATTTTGAATCAAGTATAGTAAAAGATGTACAAATAAGCATTTTGTCAAAGCTTATTTTAGGTCGACTTTGACTACGACCATAGCGCCCCTTGGTCAAATTTTATTTCAACCAAGAGGCAAATTTGATTAGATATCAATTTGAAGCATTTTAAATAGTACTCAATATGAAAACACGATTAATATCTCAAGTCTTTAAAGATACCAATTGAGAAATTTTTATCTTATGTGTTGCAAGCATTAAAACAACATATTACCAAAAAATCATTTTACTTGCCTATGTATCATCAAGGATCATGGAATAATCATTATTCATGCAACAAGCATCAACTTTGAATAATGAAATGTTGAAAGTATATCCATGGTGTAATGATAGAACAGTAACAACATGGAATTCAACATATGGTTTCTACGTGAATAAATCAAAGAATACTTAGAATAGACCATGAAGGCAGTAATTTGACTTAAATCAACATGATTCATAATTTTCAGTTTTACCTTAAATCATTTAGAGAATAAACCAAATTAATCTCATATAAGTTTTCAGGGATGATTTCCAAAATATATAACAGTCATTAATCACAAATAGATAGCAATTTGATCAATTACAAAAAGAATTCAACAATGTTACAGCAGACTGGAAATCAGTGACATGCTCGGTCGACAATTTCACGACCGAATGTTCACTCGGTCGACAGATTCTCGACCGACAAAGTTTCTGGAATGTTTTTCAGAACTGTTAATTGATTCCAAGCAAAAGAAGATTATGCAAGTTAGAGCTCGTTTATGTTGAGATATGACATTTGTATATCAAGAATCAGTTTAGGTCAAATCTCAACTAGTTAATTTTAAGCTACTAAGTTTTAGGAATCCAAGCTAAATCATCATTCTTTTTCTTATATGGACATGAGAATGAATAATGTCCAAGACGCATGCAATGATGACAACTAATAGATTCAACTTCATTTTTCTTTCTAGGAATTATGTTCCTAGGTACAAACATAATCTTAGTCTTAGATGCTTTAGCTCTTTTGGGTTTATTTCTCCTTGGATCATATCCTAATCCTCTTCTTCCATTATAACTAGAGGAAATTTTCAGAATATTTTCAAGCATGTCTTTTCCTCTTAACTCATTTACATTTCTTTGTAACTTAGCAATGTCATCCATCTTCTTGTTTATATCTTTCTTTGCTTGATCTAAATCAGATACTAGGGAGTTTCTTTCTTTGACAACCTCATCATAATCTAAGTGTGACCATAGAACAGGTTGTTTTTGAAGATCATTCACTTGAGTTTGCAAATTTAACTTTTCTAAAGAAAGAAGATTGCAAACAGCTTCTATAGATTTTAACTTAAGATCATAATCTTCATTTGCCTTTTTGAGATTTTCATTTTCAGATGCAAGGGCATTTAAATCATTATTTACTTTATTTGATTTCTTAAGTTTCTTCTTGCACTCAATATATTTCTCATGAGTATCTTGAAGACTAGCAATTAGATCTTCTTTTGGTAAATCAAAAAGACTTACCTCTTTTTCTTCTTCATTTGTTGTAGCAATGAGGCATTCTACTTCTTCTTTTCCATCATCACTATCATCACTTGAATCATCCCATGCAGCTCTATATGCTCTTTCTTTCTTTTTGTGAGATGATTTCTTCCCTTTCTTGAGTTTTGGACAATCACCTTTCATGTGTCCCTTTTTGCCACATTCAAAACACCTGGAAGAGGAAACACTAGAAGTTTTATTAGTTTTAAAACTTTTATATTGCTTACCATTTACAATGAGTGTTTCTTCTTCACTATCATCTTCACTTGTGTCATGATTGTCCTTGGTTGATTCTTTGAATGCAATGTCCTTCTTTTTCCCTTGTTGACGTTCATGTTCTCTTCTTTCTTCCTCTTCTAAATTTGCCTCATGTGCTTCTAAGTTGCCAATGAGTTGCTCCATCCTTAGTCGAGTGAGGTCATTTTCTTCTTCAATGGCAGTCACTTTGGGATTGTACTTGGGAGGAAGAGACCTAAGAATCTTTGACACCTGATCTTCCTCACTAATAACTTTACCTAAAGCATTCAAACCATTTACAATAGAAGATAATTTTGCATACATATCACTAATAGATTCATTCGGATCCATACGGAACTGTTCAAATTTTTTGTTTAAGCATTCCAATTTTAGAATTTTTAACTTGAACAGTCCCTTCATAAGTTATGGAAAGTCTATGCCAAATTTCATAGGTTGTTTCACAATTTGATATCATATTAAATTCTCCTACTGAAATTGAACAATAGAGAATACTTACAGCCTTTGCATTCATTTGAGCCAACTTTACCGTATTGGTGTCCCAAGCTGCATATTCCACTTGAGGAAGCTCATAGGGGGTTGACACCATCCTCCATAGATCCCAACTAATCCCTTGGAAATAAAATTGCATTCTTCTTTTCCAATAGGTGTAGTTAGTTCCATCGAATGCCGGAGGTGTAGCCACAAGTGTCCCTTCAAGGTTGAGGTGGTTGAGCAACCTGTCACCCATTCTTCAAGACTTGGTTAGAGTTCCTTGAAGCCCTGCTCTGATACCAATATAAAAACCACTAGAGGGGGGGGGGTGAATAGGGTTTTAAAATATTTAACTCAAACAACCAACCACAAGAATATTGGACAAGGGGACAAGGATTTAGAGTGGTTCCTACCTTGGCAAATACTAAGGTAGTCAGTCCACTACCGGGTTGCTTACCCAATCGGGATTTGGAAAGAATTTAATTTTATTACCTCACAAGGACTTTACATAAAATTACAATTCTCTCCCTAAACCCTTCAAGCATCCTTCACATTGAAGTAATTGCACCAACCTTGAAGCAGCCTTCACCTAGAAGTAATTGCACCAACCTTGAAGCAGCCTTCCTCCAGAAGTAGCTTCCCGTTGCAATAGCCTTCTTGAAGTAGCTTCCCGTTGCAATAGCCTTCTTGAAGTAGCTTGAAGTCCACCTTCTCCTCCGAGAAGAACCTTCTCCAATCTGCAGCCTCCAACCCTAGGAGTAGCAAGGAGAATACAAAGAATAAAAGGAACAAGAAGGAAAATAGAAATTACAACTTATCCTTTGAAGCACAAGGCTTGATTTGCCTATATCAAGCGTATTGATCTCGTACCTAATGAGTGTAGAAGTGTAAGTGCTGTGGAAAGGAGATGCTAGCCTTTAGGACACGAAATTAGCCAATAGTCAATATGCTCAATCTTCTCACAAACAGGTTGCTCAATTGCAAGTATGCTCAAGTGTATCACAAGTGTAGCTTAGGTGTCTTTAGGTGTCCTAAGGCTTTTCCTATTTATAGGAATGACCTACAAGTGCTTAAGGACGTTCTAGACACTTTCTAGGGGGTTCTAAGTGCTTAACTAGCCGTTAGGTACAAGTTAGGCACATTAGCAACGACTAGTTAATTAATTCTGCAGTTGCTGTCAGAGTCCATCTCGGTCGAGGAATTGTCGACCGAGATGCCTACTCGGTCGAAGTTTTGTCGACCGACAGGCTCTCTGGATCAAGTGTTAGCAATGTTCAGCTCCAACTGCCAACTACCTTCTCAGTTGTGTCTAACGGCTACTTGGGTCATTCTCGGTCGAGAAGTTTGTCGACCGAGATTGTCTCGGTCTAGAAGTTTGTCGACCGAGATTGACCCTGTTTCAATCTTTCAATTAAGGCACTAAGTGTGTGTATGAGTGTGCATAGGTGGCACTGTTGGAGGGGATGACCTATCTAAGTATAGTGATTGGCTAGGGGAGATCTAACGCTTGATTTACATGAAGTCTAAGTACTTGTACATTATATATTTGTACAAGTTTACAGTTGATTACATTTCATGAGATTTACAATCATTCAAGCGTATAGATTTCCTTGAACTTTGTCATCCACCTTATTCCTGCAACACTCAAGTAGCACGTTAGATCGACAAGAATGAAATGTTTGTTATCATCAAAACAAAGGGATTTACAGATGTCCATTTAGCCAACAATCTCCCCCTTTTTGAAGATGACAAACATTTCCTAAATATGAAATCAGGAAATATAAAGCATGTGAGTTTCATACCTGAAGATTACCTTTTGTAGCCATTCTTGTTTTGCAAGTGAGTGTTGGCCATCAAGATAATTCTCACTTATATTTTTGATTTTATATTATTTCTCCCCCTTTGTCATTCCAAAAGGATATCCAGGGTGAATATTTCTTCTCCCCCTTAATTTTATACTATGCTCCCCCTTAAATAGATATTTATTAGGAACATGGATTTAATATCATTTTTGTCTAATCTAGCCACAATTTGTTTCTCAATCATTTGCAAAGGATGTTAAGCCTTGAAATGAAATGAGTTCCTTTTAAGCTCATGGCATATGTGTATTGATTTCTCATCCATTTTGCAAGGGATGTTAAGCCCTGAAAACGGCATGAGAATCCTTTAAGCGTTATAGTAGAGTGTATCTCTAAACAAATACATGGGATGTTAAGCCCAAAATTGTTTAGAGACTTCCATTAAGAACAAGATGTATGTCATATTCATGTATATTCTAGATTTCTTTATTTTTCATAACTAAAATTACTGAGGTCATAGCAAGCTTCAAATGATGTTTACAAGGTTTTGTAAGCTTCTTAATCTTATAATCAAAATAGTTTTTGTAAGCTCCCCCTTAATCTTATAGTTGAGATCATTTAAGGGATCTAAGGTCACAAATGATTTTTAAGATTTGATTTTGAACTATCATTAGAGTTTTATGTTTTCAACATGATAAACACATTTTGAATCAAGTACAGTAAAAGATGTACAAATAAGCATTTTGTCAAAGCTTATTTTAGGTCGACTTTGACTACGACCATAGCGCCCCTTGGTCAAATTTTATTTCAACCAAGAGGCAAATTTGATTAGATATCAATTTGAAGCATTTTAAATAATACTCAATATGAAAATATGATTAATATCTCAAGTCTTTAAAGATACCAATTGAGAAATTTTTATCTTATGTGTTGCAAGCATTAAAACAACATATTACCAACAAATCATTTTTCTTGCCTATGTATCATCAAGTATCATGGAATAATCATTATTCATGCAACAAGCATCAACTTTGAATAATGAAATGTTGAAAGTATATCCATGATGTAATGATAGAACAGTAACAACATGGAATTCAACATATGGTTTCTATGTGAATAAATCAAAGAATACTTAGAACAGACCATGAAGGCAGTAATTTGACTTAAATCAACATGATTCATAATTTTCAGTTTTACCTTAAATCATTTAGAGAATAAACCAAATTAATCTCATATAAGTTTTCAGGGATGATTTCCAAAATATATACAATCATTAATCACAAATAGATAGCAATTTGATCAATTACAAAAAGAATTCAGCAATGTTACAGCAGACTAGAAATCAGTGACATGCTCGGTCAACAATTTCTCGACTGAATGTTCACTCGGTCGACAGATTCTCGACCGACAAAGTTTCTGGAATGTTTTTCAGAACTGTTAATTGATTCCAAGCAAAAGAAGATTATGCAAGTTAGAGCTCGATTGTGTTGAGATATGACATTTGTATATCAAGAATCTGTTTAGGTCAAATCTCAACTAGTTAATTTTAAGCTACTAAGTTTTAGGAATCCAAGCTAAATCATCATTCTTTTTCTTATACGGACATTAGAATGAATAATGTCCAAGACGCATGCAATGATGACAACTAATAGATTCAACTTCATTTTTCTTTCTAGGAATTATGTTCCTAGGTACAAACATAATCTTAGTCTTAGATGCTTTAGCTCTTTTGGGTTTATTTCTCCTTGGATCATATCCTAATCCTCTTCTTCCATTATAACTAGAGGAAATTTTCAGAATATTTTCAAGCATGTCTTTTCCTCTTAACTCATTTACATTTCTTTGTAACTTAGCAATATCATCCATCTTCTTGTTTATATCTTTCTTTGCTTGATCTAAATCAGATACTAGGGAGTTTCTTTCTTTGACAACCTCATCATAATCTAAGTGTGAACATAGAACAGGTTGTTTTTGAAGATCATTCACTTGAGTTTGCAAATTTAACTTTTCTAAAGAAAGAAGATTGCAATCAGCTTCTATAGATTTTAACTTAAGATCATAATCTTCATTTGCCTTTTTGAGATTTTCATTTTCAGATGCAAGAGCATTTAAATCATTATTTACTTTATTTGATTTCTTAAGTTTCTTCTTGCACTCAATATATTTCTCATGAGTATCTTGAAGACTAGCAATTAGATCTTCTTTTGGTAAATCAAAAGACTTACCTCTTCTTCTTTTTCATTTGTTGTAGCAATGAGGCATTCTACTTCTTCTTTTCCATCATCACTATCATCACTTCAATCATCCCATGCAACTCTATATGCTCTTTCTTTCTTTTTGTGAGATGATTTCTTCCCTTTCTTGAGTTTTGGACAATCACCTTTCATGTGTCCCTTTTTGCCACATTCAAAACACCTGGAAGAGGAAACACTAGAAGTTTTATTAGTTTTAAAACTTTTATATTGCTTACCATTTACAATGAGTGTTTCTTCTTCACTATCATCTTCACTTGTGTCATGATTGTCCTTGGTTGATTCTTTGAATGCAATGTCCTTCTTCTTCCCTTGTTGACGTTCATGTTCTCTTCTTTCTTCCTCTTCTAAATTTGCCTCATGTGCTTCTAAGTTGCCAATGAGTTGCTCCATCCTTAGTCGAGTGAGGTCATTTTCTTCTTCAATGGCAGTCACTTTGGGATTGTACTTGGGAGGAAGAGATCTAAGAATCTTTGACACCTGATCTTCCTCACTAATAACTTTACCTAAAGCATTCAAACCATTTACAATAGAAGAGAATTTTGCATACATATCACTAATAGATTCATTCGGATCCATACGGAACTGTTCAAATTTTTGTTTAAGCATTCGAATTTTAGAATTTTTAACTTGAACAGTCCCTTCATAAGTTATGGAAAGTCTATGCCAAATTTCATAGGCTGTTTCACAATTTGATATCATATTAAATTCTCCTACTGAAATTGAACAATAGAGAATACTTACAGCCTTTGCATTCATTTGAGCCAACTTTACCGTATTGGTGTCCCAAGCTGCATATTCCACTTGAGGAAGCTCATAGGGGGGTTGACACCATCCTCCATAGATCCCAACTAATCCCTTGGAAATAAAATTGCATTCTTCTTTTCCAATAGGTGTAGTTAGTTCCATCGAATGCCGGAGGTCTAGCCACAAGTGTCCCTTCAAGGTTGAGGTTGTTGAGCAACATGTCACCCATTCTTCAAGACTTGGTTAGAGTTCCTTGAAGCCCTGCTCTGATACCAATATAAAAACCACTAGAGGGGGGGTGAATAGGGTTTTAAAATAATTTAACTCAAACAACCAACCACAAGAATATTGGACAAGGGGACAAGGATTTAGAGTGGTTCCTACCTTAGCAAATACTAAGGTAGTCAGTCCACTACCGGGTTGCTTACCCAACCGGGATTTGGAAAGAATTTAATTTTATTACCTCGCAAGGACTTTACATAAAATTAAAATTCTCTCCCTAAACCCTTCAAGCAGCCTTCACCTTGAAGTAATTGCACCAACCTTGAAGTAGCCTTCACCTAGAAGTAATTGCACCAACCTTGAAGCAACCTTCCTCCTGAAGTAGCTTCCCGTTGCAATAGCCTTCTTGAAGTAGCTTCCCGTTGCAATAGCCTTCTTGAAGTATCTTGAAGTCCACCTTCTCCTCCGAGAAGAACCTTCTCCAATCCACAGCCTCCAACCCTAGGAGTAGCAAGGAGAATACAAAGAATAAAAGGAACAAGAAGGAAAATAGAAATTACAACTAATCCTTTGAAGCACAAGGCTTGATTTGCCTATATCAAGCGTATTGATCTCCTAACCAATGAGTGTAGAAGTGTAAGTGCTGTGGAAAGGAGATGCTAGCCTTTAGGACACGAAATTAGCCAATAGCCAATATGCTCCATCTTCTCACGAACAGGTTGCTCAATTGCAAATATGCTCAAGTGTACGACAAGTGTAGCTTAGCTGTCTTTAGGTGTCCTAAGGCTTGTCCTATTTATAGGAATGACCTACAAGTGCTTAAGGACGTTCTAGACACTTTCTAGGGGGTTCTAAGTGCTTAACTAGCCGTTAGGTACAAGTTAGGCGCATTAGCAATGGCTAGTTAATTAATTCTGCAGTTGCTGTCAGAGTCCATCTCGGTCGAGGAATTGTCGACCGAGATGCCTACTCGGTCGAAGTTTTGTCGACCGACAGGCTCTCTGGATCAAGTGTTAGCAACGTTCAGCTCCAACTGCCAACTACCTTCTCAGTTGTGTCTAACGGCTACTTGGGTCATTCTCGGTCGAGAAGTTTGTCGACCGAGATTGTCTCGGTCTAGAAGTTTGTCGACCGAGATTGACCATGTTTCAATCTTTCAATTAAGGCACTAAGTGTGTGTATGAGTGTGCATAGGTGGCACTGTTGGAGGGGATGACCTATCTAAGTGTAGTGATTGGCTAGGGGAGATCTAACGCTTGATTTACATGAAGTCTAAGTACTTGTACATTATATATTTGTACAAGTTTACAATTGATTACATTTCATGAGATTTACAATCATTCAAGCGTATAGATTCCCTTGAACTTTTTCATCCACCTTATTCCTGCAACACTCAAGTAGCACGTTAGATCGACAAGAATGAAATGTTTGTATCATCAAAACAAAGGGATGTACACATGTCCATTTAGCCAACAGATGATATACTTCAACCTCCACCCAAAGTGTTGAAAACTAGTTGTAATGGTCTTCTACATAGTAGTCAGTGGAATACTCCTTTTTGGCCATTTTTTTAAGATCTTGAAACCTTCACCAGTTTTTACTGGTGTAATTAGACATGGGAAAGTTGATCCCACATGCCATTAGCATTCTACATGAAAAGGAGAGATTGACTAATCATTGGTTCAAGATTATTCACCATCCATTTCATGATAGTGGAATCATCTTTTACCCAGTGGTCGTAGGCCTATTTTGTTTTGTCATGTACCGTCTCCTCAGTAGGAACCCTTGCAACATAATTGATATGAGAGTAATGTTGGTTTTGTATCCCTAGAGAGCCGATCATGTGATGATCATAATGGCATATCTTGTAAAAAAATGATTATTAATAAAAGGTAAGATTCCAATTTATTTTGTATAATTCAGATATGAGATAATGATGTAACATTTTACATGTCTAGAGAACTATATTACTCAATGACAATGCATTAAAGTTACTAACCTTGTGGATGAGATCGTATGAATGTTAAGAGTACATATAGACATTCTCACTATGTCACTGATTAGTAGTTATTGTGGAAGGTGGATAGAAAACAATAACACATAAGATCATAGTGTGAATTGGTCGATGACTAAATCTCATTAGTCATGATATTGTAATATCAAACCAAGCACACAGATACATATTAGAGAATAGTGTATCTGAAAGACCCACCGTGAGACTGACACATGGAAGCCATCTTCATGGAAGTCATAGTCAAGTCTCACATTAATGTGGTGTTTGTGGTTCTTAGACCTAAAATCACTGCACTCAACACATATCATTGGGTATACCTTAACATCATCAAACACAGTCTTGAAACCGAACAATCATCATTGGGTGTCTTTGACCCATGGGGATTGTCTGTGAGTGATAGATATGGGATGTTTCCCTCCTATAGGAGTATGATGTCCTAGGCCTCTCAATAAGCGAGACTAAGAAAAGCATGGACATGCACATGTGAATCAATATTTGTTATTGAGCTTAAATATATCTCATACAGTCTGCTTTTAGATCAAGAAACCCAATTGAATAATAATGAGGGTGACCGCTCCATGCCTCTTGTTCAACATGGACAACATTGACAAAGGAAGTATACAAACACTACAACACCATAGACATATTGTAGGTTGAAGTTGTTCACCGACTTTTCCATTTTCTTAGGTAACAATGATGTGTAACTAGGCACCACTTTTTGCTTGTGATGTCATAAATTGTTATGGACATTCACTGCCAACGTAATATGGAAACTATACGGTCACACACATAGGTATTGACCTAGAAGAGGAGTTTAGATATCGAATGACAATTAATATAAGTTCTAAAGAGATTAAGCATTTGATTTAAGAAACAAACATGTTGGCAACACTATCAAATGCCCATCTCAAGTGTTGAGACAATTGTATGGAAGTGCCAAATGGTTACTTCAAGATTTGAGACAGGTGTATGGGTGTCATGCCGGTTGTGAGTTGAATTTGGTAAAGGAATGTACCGACCCAACTAAATGGGCTTGACTCAGGTCACCAGACAACCATCTCGGTGAATCGAGATGGTCATCCTACATGGGCGAGATGGTCCAGTTTGGTTAGGAAAGGTTTTCAATATTTCCCTATTTATTTTGCTTGAGAAATACTTTTTACACTAGGAAATCAATGTCTAACATTGATGGAATGGATCTGTTACATTCATGTACAACTGGGAAATTACAAAATGACAATTTCACATGCGAGATGACCATATGGCTTTTCCAGATGACCATATTAGCTATCACATATTGCATAGTTTCTAGAATTATTGTGAAAATTTGAGTTCTTTTGGTCCTTTCTACTCCTACACATTAATCTTGTATCGGATAACAATTGAGAACCTTTACCCTGGTCTCTACTATAAAAAGAGGGGTATTGGTGGCTTCCTAGACTACTGAGAATTAGTTCCACTGACAACTGTTCTCCTCTTTGGTTGTGGAAACCATGAGAGCCCATGCAAGTCCTACCCCACAAGGGAGGGATAGCCATAAGAGAGAATAATTGAGAATTGTTGTAGGAGAGAAAGTCGATGACTAGTACACCGATGGGAGGGACAACTCCTTCCTATCCGGTTCATCGAGAAAATAAGAGTTCTAGGCGGTCTGTTTAGACTACCATAGAGGTGAGAAGTTGTTGTTTTCTTCTTGGAGGATAAGCCAACAAGAAGAGTTGTTGAAGAAGATGACATTCGTGGATGCAGACAATGGTGTAGACCAGGAGGCATAGCAGTTAGACAAGTCCTAGTGCAACTAAGATTTAGAGTTGCTCATCTACAATGACAAGGATTATTTGTCATGGACTGAACTTTTTAAATCTATGTATAATTAAGTATATAAGTGAATTCATGTATTTTGAGTTATTTTGAGAGTTATAAATTCTTTATAAAATCTTGGATGGGGATGGATGTTGATATTATGATTAAAATCCATAAGTTTATTCCCATTTGATATATTTAATTGACTGATAAGATAGTTGAGTTTTGGCACCAATTTGAGAAGAATGTATCTTGAGTTGTAGTAAAGCTATATATGGTTAAAATTTCATTAAGATAGGAGGATCCCTGAAGAAGTTTCTTAGGTGTGGGTTTTGTGAAATAATGTGCACATTGATTGTGTTTAGATGAACAATGATTTTTTAAAGAAGGTTAGGCTTTGATCAAATTAGTGTCATGCAGCTGGTATGGACAGTGAGATCCAGATTAATTATGTGGGCCTTTTGCAACCCTTGGATCTATTAGATCAGTTGGCCTTTATTCGTCTCCTACCTTATAGTTAGACAAGGTAGTGAAGCTTGTCTCCCCACCATCACACACCAAGGTTGAGGGGGTTTGTGGGTGAGGCTAGCCAAACAGTTGTGTTCTCCTCATCATAAGGAGTACCCTGACTATTCACTCATGGCCATTAATTGATTTGACTACTAGAACGAGCCCTTCTTTTCCATTAGATCTCCACTGGTGTGAGAATGTGATGGCTGGAAGTAGAAAATGGAGGTAAGAGGTAGTTTAGAGAAAGATAAGAAGTAAAAATGAATATGAAGGACCAATGAGTTCAACCTTGGTCTCATTTTGGACTCCTGTTGAGGTTTTGGTTGTGAAGGAAGACTATCTAGTCAGAGGAGAAGGTATAGCTCAGAGACTTTTGTGCAGAGGTCCTCGCTATGAATGAAGGTCAAAGATGGGTTCATTGAAGTATTATGAAGCTTTTGGGAACTTCAAGTTGGTGTGGAGATGAGAAGAGACAATTTGGTTTTTTGTCCCACCACAGCCAAAGCTAGGTAGCAGCGCCCTAGTAGAGAATGATCTCCCCAACCAAATACTAGGAAACAAGTATATGTGGCCATTCAGAAGATCTTGGTGAAGATAAAAGTATCCTTAGAAGCCAGTGAGGTGCACCTTTTCTCTATCAATTTGTCATCTAAATGAAGCCCTATGGCAGCGGCTGATGCACTAAAAATCAACGCTCATGCACACAGGTCCTCAAAAATGTGAGGAAGAGAGAAAGAGAGAGCAGACTAGGTTTAGGTCAAGAACTAGTCGATTCAATGTGACCTAGAAGATGAGTCAATGAGAGCCACACCATCAGCGGACACATGGCCGCGTCTGATTGGCCCTAAGAGGTAAAAATTCCAGTAATTAACTAAATCTGTGATAATTTGTAGAAATTAGTACAAATGCCAGAAAAATACAAATAAGGTACCCTTATTCTCAATATAAAATGTAGAACACAATGGAATAGTAGAACCATGATTGTGATGCACTAATGTAAGTTTTAAAATTCTCATATCATGTATTATAAATAATAAAGGATGATCAAATATTATGAAATTACACCTTGAACTCCATGTGCATGCATAGCATCCATATACACTCAGAAATGATCATATTTTTTCATAAAATGATGGAATTTCATTAATGTGTATAATTATGTATAATATCCCAAATTAATGTGCAATAATAGAAAATATGTTCATGAAACCTTGGAAACTATAGAATAAGCTTGTATTAGTAAGTGGAAGCTAATATGTATTCTTAGATCATAACTATGCATACAAATCATGTTACATGTTAAATGGTCCTAAAATGACGAGAAAACCTAACATGAATAATACATGTAAGGGTTAATTCGTGCACATAATTATATGCAATTGAATAATCATATTGTATATTAGTCTAAGACCAGTAACATAATACTAAATTGAGAAGAGGAGTAATAATGAGAATATCCAATGATCTAAGAAAAACCCTAATAAATCAACTAGGGTTAAGATGATGAGGAACTGATGGTGATATGTATGATCTTGTTTTAATTAGGGTCTAACCAAGTACATAGTTGACATGAGGATTATATCATTATTAGGTTATCTTGGTCCAAAGTATGCTTTACCGCTTACTTCTATTATTATACAATATGCTTGTATTTTGTGTACAAAATGCTTGGTATATGATATTGGATGAAATGATTGTTGTTGTCTAATATCTTGCATTTTTTTCATACTTATAGCTATGAACACATGAAGCATAATATATCTATTCCATTATATCCAAGAACTTCAACTCTTTGGTAGTAAACTGATGGAAAACAAAGTACTTCAATTCTTTGGTAGTCAAGTACTTGAAATTGATCCAACTCTTTTGTAGTCTGATCACATTATGAAATGATCCAACACTTTTTTAGTTGATCATTAGGCTTTCAGTTCATTCAACCTTCAACGGTCATGCATGGGTGATATAATGGAAGATGTGGCTAAAACATGTGTTCTCTTTTTCTAATAAACAACTTTATTCGAGTATGCTTTTTTTATATATTTCTTTTGTTTCTGCGAAGTATTAGTTTGATCTTATTTCTGTGTCTTTGTAATGAGAGGTATAAAAAATAACATGTAGGCATACTCAGTAAAATATTCTTAAAATGTTGGGGTGATGTGTACAACAGGTAATCTTTTGTTTAGGTTGTGGATGCATTCTCTTGAAGAACCAGGATAGTTGAGAGTTGTGTGACAAGTTGATATACAGGTGGACCTATTGTCTAAAACATCATGTTGTTGATGTACTACATCCATATGTAAAAGTTTGATGTTCAATATGTAATATCAAATGTTGTAACAATTCATTTTATAATTATATGTTGAATGGTGAACAAGTGTTGTATGGTTTTGTTGTTGTTCATGTGCATGTGCTACTACGGTTTCCATCTGAATTCCGTTGATCTTCTTCTTCTAAGCATAGTGTGTGGTGTTTCATTTGAGATTATTGTTGAGATGATGTTTCAATTTAAATGTCACACATCATATTAAGTTTTAGAAAATATGTGGACGTCATAGGTGGTACCAGAGCATGAATAGTAACAAACTAAAGGGGACCCTAAACTAAAGAAAACCTGACATTTGGTCATTATGCAACTCGAACTAAAGAAAACCTTGAACTTTAAAAAACCTTAGGGTTAGATAAGTTGTTTTTAGAGATTAGATCTAACCTAGACTCTAGGTTAGCACCTAGATGTATGATAACTAGGTCTACATTGGTTCTTGTTGTATAGCATGTTCGTAGGTGTCGTTCTTTCCTTATAGTGTAGATGTATGGGACATTGTATTATTTGGAGGTGACGTGCATCATGGGAAGATAAACCTTTAACAGATGATGTATCTATGTTTTGGTTAGCTACACTTGTATACACCATGTTATCTCCCATTTCACTAGATGACATGACACTTGACTCTCTACTATGTGTGGGACACTCATTTTTTGGATTTAGTTTTTTATTCCAAATGGATCAAAGCTTGATAGTTTTCTCTAATACATGTTTTATCAAAGAAAAGCTGCATAATATTTTATTATATATGTTAGTATTACTAAAATGTGTCCCCACACATGTATGAGTAGGAGTTGGTCAGGAAACCTAAGTGAAACTGAATGACATCAGTCTAGAAGAGAGAGTAGTTCTCGATTAGATGTCTAAAGCCTTGTTAGAATATAATATAGATGGAATAGATGAAATAAGCTTTGATGATATGATGTAAGTCTTATATAGATGATATAAGATAAATTTCGGTGTTATATGTTTGTCTTTGTGGACCTTAGTTCATATTTTAGGTTTTGAGATGAGTTTTGATGATACAAGTATTTGTGCTTTTCAAGTTAATGATAAATTAAGAAAAAATTTGAGTCATCATGAGCCATAATCTCTTTTAAATAGGAGGACGTCTAGTGTATGGACCAGGTTTCGGGTTAACTCTAGAGAGAGTGAGGTCAATAGGGAGAAGGTTAGAGAACCTAAACTCCAAGATATGACAATTTTGAGAAATATTTGATGTGATATGTTTTAAACTAGACTACTCCTGATTGATTGAGTTGAGTCACTTTATTCTTGATTCTTATAGTCCTTTTGGACCCTAGATGTCCTTTTAGAGGACCAAACCCTATAGTTGAGAGAGAGGTTTCTTTTTGAGTATATGTGAACACAGATATGAAAACCCACTCACTAGGTGAGGGAGAGAGAGTCCCAAGACTGTGAAGGAGGTGGATGTGTTAGTTTATGTAAAGCCTCAAGCAATAATTGGTGGTACTTTGTAGGAATCTAGTGGTTATATAAGGGAGTTTTGGGTAAGCACGTCTCATGGGTATAGAACCTATGAAAAGAATTTCATATCATGTTTTGGTTTTTGCTTATATGGCTAGATCTTGTGAAGTTTATCAGTAGTTCAAATGAGGTAGATCTGAGAACCATAGACTAATAGATATAAGATAATATTTGTGTTTATGAGATACTTATAGAGTTGAGTGAGCTCATAGAAAATAAGCATGACACTACCCTCAAGATAAGGGTGGGGATAACCTTAGTTGTGCTAAATAATGTTTTGATATATGCTTGACAAGCCTCTCAAATAAGATAATTTAGCACAACCATGTTGCAATATGGGTATATGTACATGATCTAATATTGAGATGTGATATATATATATATATATATATATATATAGAGAGAGAGAGTTAGGCTAGAATACACTCGAGTGTATCCCGAGCGGAATACACTCAAGTAGTTTTTCATGATGCAATATTTTTTTTTGAAAATCTAATACATTGATCTTCTTAAATATCTCGTGAACAACTCATATTCAAAATTTGAGCACATTTGGATATGTATAGCTCATGTTATGCAGACTGCAAAAATTATGCATTTCAAATTAGTTTTGCGCGTCAATTTTGTTTCCCTTGGATGAGTGACTTACACTCATCCAAATGGGTTCAAAATTTGTATGTAGCCTAGTTATAGTATGATGGTGAAGATCAATGGCTAACATTTTACAAAAATTAGTCTTGATGTGCAAACAAACCAGAGTGTATTCGGGCGATCTATACACTCGAGTGTATTCTAGCATGACTATATATATATATATATATATATATATATATATATATATATATATATATATATATATATATATATATATATATATATATATATATATATATATATATATATATATATATATATATATGATGGAAACCTAGAGATGTTTTTATAGATCGCAATGTATTAATCGTTAACCATATACTTGAATAATGATTGATACTATAAGGTTGGTTAATCCAATTATGAAATCTGTGATAAAATTTGTAACTTAATATGGGAAAGTTAAATTGAATCATATTAATAACACATGACATATAACATGCAAGGTGTAAATCTTACTGCTTAGGAAGTATGCTGAATATGTTCCAAAAATTAACACAATATAATGATGATGGTATCCTGATATGATCTAAACGGACAAAGTGGGATAACTATAATTAACTCCTTTATAGAGTATATAACTAAATATTGGAATCATTATGCTTGGAAAAAATGTATATGAGAATCCTAATGCGAAAGAAAGAACAACATAGCCTAAGTTTATAAACCCTTGTTTCAACCTTGATTGGAGTGGTTCTGCACCCAAGATGCTTATCATCCTACTAGTAGTGGATTTGATATAGTTCTAGAGCTTTTGTCTGTTGATATATTGCACAAAGAATAGTATCCTAGCTGTGGATGAATACATGCTTAGTTTTTCCTTGGAGTACAAGTATGACTTAATTTAGATGACAAAATTTATTTTGATATGTATATGATGTGATGGAGTGGGTTTTGGCTTAGTTTTGAGGAAAAATTTCATTTAAGGTGAGTAGGATGTGATAGAATGAACTTTTGATATCTCTGTATATTGAATGGCACAAGTGAATTCATGCATGTTGAGTTATTTTGAGAGTTATAAATGGTGTGGAAAATCTTGGATGGTGGTGGATGTTGATATTATGATTGAAAACCAATATATATATATATATATATATATATATATATATATTATATATATATATATATAATGGAAACGTAGAGATGTTTTTGAAGATCCCAAATGTATTAATGGTTAACCATATACTTGAATAATGATTGATACTATAAGGTTGGTTAATCCAATTATTTAAATCACTGATTAAGTTTGAAACCTAATATGAGAAAGTTAAATTGGATCATATTAGTAACACATGACATATAACATGCAAGGTGTAAATCTTACTGCTTAGGGAGTATGTTGAATATGTTCCAACAAATAACACAATATAATGATGATGGCATCCTGATATGATCTAAATGGATAAAGTGGGATTACTATAATTAACTCCTTTATATAATATATAAGTAAATGTTGGAATCTTTATGCTTGGAAAAAATGTATATGAGAACCCTAATGCAAAAGAAAGAACAACATATCCTAAGTTTATAAACCCTTGTTTCAACCTTGAATGGAGTGGTTCTTCACCCAAGATGCTTATAATCCTACTAGTAGTGGATTTGATATAGTTCTAGAGCTTTTGTCTGTTGATATATTGCACCTAGAATAGTATCCTAGCTATGGATGAAGACATGCTTAGTTTTTCCTTGGAGTACAAGTATGAATTAATTTAGACGACAATATTTCTTTTGATATGTATATGATGTGATGGAGTGGATTTTGGCTTAATTTTTAGGAAAAAATTTCATTTAAGGTGTGTAGAATGTGATGGAATGAACTTTTGATATCTCTGTATACTAAATGGCACAAGTGAATTCATGCATGCTGAGTTATTTTGAAAGTTATAAATGGTGTGTTAAATCTTGGATGGCGGTGGATATTGATATTATGATTAAAAACCCTACGTTTAATCTCTTTTGATATATTTAAGTTATTGACAAGACGTTGAGTTTTAGCACCAATTTGAAAAGAATGTAGCATGAGTTGTAGTAAAGATATGGTTAAAATTTCATGAAGATTGGAGGATCTTAGGAGATCTTACTTTGGTGTTGGTTTTGTGAAATAATGTGCATATTGATTGTACATTAGATCAATAATTATTTCTTTTACCAACATAGGCTTTGATCAGCTTTGTCTCATGCAGCTAGTAAGGAGAGTGAGATCTAGATTGACTTTATGGTCCTTCTTCCTACCTTGGATCTATTAGATTGGATGGCTATCACTCATCTCCTACCTTGTTGTTAGACAAGGTAGTGAAGTTTGTCTCCCCATGATCACACGCCAAGGATGAGGGGGGTTGTTGGTGAGGCTGGTAGAACAGTTGTGTTCCCCTCATCATAACGATTACCCTAACTGTTCACTCAAGGCCATCAGCACATTTGACTACTTGAATGAGCCCTTTTTTCCATTGGATCTCCACCGTCGTGAGTAGGGGATGGCTAGATGTACAAAATAGAAGTAAAAGGCAGTTCAGAGGTAGATAAGAAGTAAAAATGAAGATTGAGGACTGACGATTTCAACCCTAGTCTCGTTTTGGACTCTTGTGGAGGTTTTGATGGTGAAGGAATCTATCTAGTTGGAGAAGAAGATTTAGCTCCGAGACTTATGTGTAGAGGTCCTCGTTGTAAATGAAGGACAAAGATGGGTTGTGGAAGTATTGTGAATCATTTTGGAACTTCATGCTGGCACAGAAATGAGAAGAGGTAGTTTGCCTCTTTGTCCCACTATAGCCAAATCCATGCAGCAACACCCTAATGGAGAATGAGCTCCTCAACTGAAGACTAGGAGACGAGTAGTCATGGGCATTAAGAAGTTATTGGTGAAGCTAGTGGTAGCCCTAGATTTCAGTGAGGAGCAACTTGTATCTATCGATCTCTCACTGGAATGAATCCATGCGGTGGCAGCTAATGAACAAACAATCTACGCTCCCAAACTTGGGTCTATGAGAACAAGAGGAAGAGAGAAAAAAGGGAGCAGACTAGGTTTAGGGAAAGAACCATCCAACTAAGTGTGAGCTAGAAGCTGACCAGCTAAGAGCCACATCATTAAGAAGCACATTGCCGCGTCTGATTGGTCTGAAGTGGTAAAAACTCCAGTAATTCTCTAAAACTTTGGTAATTTATAGAAATTAGTATGAATGTAAAAAAACACAAATCAGATACTCTTTTTCTTTGAAGAATATGTAGAACACAATGGAATAGTAAAATCAAGATTTTGATGCACTAATGTTAGGACTATCATGTAAGTTGTGGAATGCTCATATCATGTATTATAAATAATACAAGACGTTCTAATATTCTACACTTCCACCGTAAAATCCTTGAGTGTGCATTGAATCCATACAATCACATAAATGATCATATTTTGTCATAAAATGATGGAATTTTCATAGTGTAGCTAATTAGGGCTAATAATGCAAGTTAATGTGCAATAATCACAAATATTTTCAATTGTAACATACCAGATCTTGGACCCTACCCTAGAACTTTCAACTTTCAGGTTTGACCAAATAGATTTAAGGTTGGAATGATCCTAATTATCTAATGCATGAATAATATAATCTAATTCATTTGCTAATAATAATATGATAAAGAACTTAATTGAATAAGTAATAAAGATAATGGCCCACTAGTGGGACAAGTGACATATCTCATAAAAAGAAGTCCCAAAATTGAAATCTAAGTTTAAAATTGTATTCCTTGGGTCCCAATTACCTTGGGACTCAAGTTTTACATGATTCGGGTAATAATAATTAATTTAATTCAATTTGGAAAATAAGATGTGTGTTTTCCCCCCAAAATATCAAATAAAATATTAAATGGCTCCAAAAGAGGAAAACAATATTGGATTTGTAATCTACATATCAAAATAGGGATATATGTCAATTTTCATCTAATTTGGATAACCTTGGAATAATAAGGTAAGTTTAGGAGTGAGAAAGTTGATAAAAGGTATTAATGCTCAATAGTGTGATCAATAACTCCAAAAGATGGAAATAATACCAAATTTAGATACAACATAGTTAAGTTAACTTGTGGGTGACGTTTTGAAAAATTCGGAGAATCTGAAAGTCATTAATGCATAAAGAAAGAAAAAATAGGATTTGGTATACCTATCACATTAAAAGTTGTCAAAAGGAAAATATAATTTCGTAAATAGAATCTACATGGTTTAATTAGCCTCTATGTATAATTTCATATAATTTGGGATTTATTTGTGCCCTCTTTTGAAGAGAGAGAAAAAGGAAATAAATTTTATGTCACTTTATTCGAAATCATATTTGGAAACAATATTTTGTCATTCTATTATAGCTAATTTCTAGATTTTCTTTTCTTATGTGCCTCACATCCATGACCATTGGATTCTGATCTATGGGTAGGGAGCTCATCTCCTACCTTGGGTTAGACTTCGTGTTTGTGTGTACAGTAATTGCGGTCTTCAATCTGAGTTTTCTCTCTCTCCTTGCCTTCTTGTTTCCTTTTGTCTTTCCTACCACAAACCTGATGCTTTTACGATTGATTTGATCGTATATATATCCGGGGTTTGTCTCCCCTTTCTCCCGATCGACAATGGTGCTCCTCAAACCTTTGTTCTTTCCCTATTCACCTCTCCCATGCAATCTTGTGCAATCAAAACCCTAGGAACTTGGTCCTCGACCTTTTTCGGTATCCCAGGGACATTTTCCTCCCTTTGATTTGACTTCACTGGACCCTGAGGGCCTTCCCCTTCTTCGGCCACTCTTGCTTGGGAGATCGGAATTGCCAACATCTCCAGGGTCTGTTCAATCTTAGAGTATTGTGGCTCTGACTTTGGTTTACCTTTGTGGAGGTTTTGGATCCTTCAATTGGGTAAGATGTTGGCACCTATTCTTTTCCCTCTTCTGATCTTCTTCCTCGCTTAATTCTATGCCCAGGGAATCCAGGGTGTTTTGGCCTCCATCCATCTTGGTTTGACTACCATAAATTTCTCCATGGTTTACTCAACCATTTTTTAGAGGTCTATTTTTTGAAGATCTCATTTTCTTTGTTCCCTACGTTCTCATCCAACATAACCGCTTGTTGCTTGCATTCATGGCAAAGAGAAACAACATAGATGAATCCGCTACCGTTATCTTAGTTCTACTCCCTCCCTCTCTTCTATTTTGGTTATTTGATCAAGGGAAAGATAGTAATCTCACCTCCCTCATTTCTTGTTTTGGGAGGGTCAAACTATCTTTTAACCCCATGGCTTGGCTGTCGTTGGTTGAGCTAGATCAGAGGGGCCCAACCCCCTTCTCTCTTTTTCTCGCTGACGTGGTTTTTTTTTTATTTTGCAATTGGGAAGATTTCTAAAATGCATAACTAATTATATATTGAGCCAAAACATTCAAATAAATAGTTGTTAGATTAAGAAAAAGATTTCCAATCTAATGGTATTGGTTTTTTTAACCTAAATCCAATATTAAAAATGTATTTTTTTCTAGGATCTAATTTAAATGTATATTATCTTGCAAAATTCATAACTAAATATTTTTGAGTCAGAAAAAAATAATAAAATATGTTTGGATTCAATAAAAAGTAACCTAAAATATGGCTTGGTTTTGATAACCTAATTCACTAATAATAAAAAGGAGGTTTCTAGGGTTTTATAATGAATTTGAAATTGACACAAGGTCTATATATGTGTTTAATGGGTTCTTTATATGCCCAGCTTAGAAGTGACTTTGGATCATTTGGCTCTGAAGTTGAGGTATGTTTGCATCTCCTATTCTTCTATATTGATCAGTTAACCTATATTTATTCTATTGGTCCTATGGACATTATCCTCTACACAATATATTTTCTTTTAAAAATCATGGTTCATGTGAACTACCTTATTTGTTAGTGATGATGTGATCATGGATATTATTTTGGATTCTTATATTATACTTTGTTCATGTTGGAACTTTATATGATGACAGGTGATGTGTTTTTTCCACTTATGAGGTGGATGTATATGTTGGTCACTTTTGTGGTGACTAGTTTTTATAATTTGACTATACTTTCTACTGGCCTCTACATTAAACATGCTATGTGATTAAGTAGCACTAGAGAAGTGTAATTGAATTGATTTTGGGTTATGTGTTCTTTATACTTTTGGGATGAAGGTTATGTGGCCCATACCTGGGTTTCAAATTTATGAGGTTTGGACCACATTATATATATTGGGAGTTCGGTTATGTGTCATTGTCTATCAGGTTTAAAGTCTATGAGGCTTGTCTGCCATTGTTATTATATTGTTTTTGGGCTATGTTTATCTCACACGTATGTAGGATGATGTTTATGGATTATGGGTTGTTCCCTAATTTCATATGTGCTTTTGTGGCACCACTTTTATATATTGATTTAATGGCAAGTATCATTTTATTGTGGATCAATTCTCTTGATACCCAGTGGGTGGTACTTTTCTTTTCTATGGGAAACTTCTATTTATTTGTTGACCTTTGTTCCATATTTCTCAATGTACTTTTTAGTATGCACATACCGACCTTTTCCGATGTCTTCTATTTTTCGCTTTTTGTTGGGGAATGATGCCAACCCTAGGTGAAGGATGTGGAGGATATGACATATAGTGATGGACCTAGTTTAAGTAGTTAAAGCTTGGAGACAACCTGGATGTGGTTTAGATTTCCTCTACATAGATCCTTATGACATAAGTTTAAGATGTTACCATGTTTTATAATTCAATATAGTCATGTTTTTATTCCTCTTCTATACTTTGGTTCTTTAGAATGCCATTAACAAAGATTTGAAAATTTTACACCCACTCTGACATACATGTTGAGTGTGTTTGTACTAATGATCTATTGTTCAAATTTTTATTAGGGAGTAATTTCACTTCTTTACAACATGGTATCAGATCCAGGTTAGTCAAAATCTAACAATTTCATTTTTTTCTTCCTTGTTAGGCCTTATACTTAGATAGTCTCCTTTAGGTGAGATGTTTACCCTAGATTTGATCAATGTGTATCTTTTATTGCAATGAGGTTTGAGTTGAGGATGAGATTAGGTTATGAGGAGGTATTCATATGGAAATATTGTGACTTGGTTTTCATATTGATTTTACTAGCATGTTTGCTTTACACTCACAAAGTATTTCATCAACAAAAATTATTTTCATTAAACTACTATATGTACAAAAAATTCTCTAGTTTGTCTATGTTTTCTTGAACTAAGTCACAACAAAGAGAAACTCTAGAATTAGTTGAAATAGAAATCTAACCCTAGTTCTGACTTTGGAGTTGTGACTAGGATTGATATAAAGGTGTAATTTGCCAACCCTATCACTTTTTGGATGTTAGGGTTGTTAGGCTAGAGACACGAGGACCTAAAACTCAACCCTATTTGGTACGACTTTAGTTGGAAACATGAACAACATAACTTTCAAAAACTTTTATAATAAATGATATGTGGTTAACCCTAATAGTTGTTTATTTTGACTTGTTAGGTTGAACCTTTTTAAGGGGTGGAGAGTAATTAGTTGTTGATGGTTGGATCAATAGATTTGGAGGATGAAATCTTTTTAAGGGGTGGAATGCTTTAACATACCGGATCTTGGACCCTATCCTAGAACTTTCACATTTTGGGTTTGACCAAACAAAGTTCAAGTTAGAATGATCTTAATAATCTAATGCATGAACAATGTAGTCTAATTCAATTGGTGATAATAAGATGATAAAGAACTTAATTGAATAAGTAATAAAGATAATGGGCCAATAGTGGGCCAAGTGACATATCTCATAAAAAGAAGTCCCAAAAGTGAAATCTAAGTTTAAAATCACGTTCCTTGGGTCCCAATTACCTTGGGAGTCTCATTTCACACGATTTAGGTAATAGTAATTAATTTAATTCAATTTGGAAAAGAAGATGTGTGTTTTCCCCCAAAATGTTAAATAAAATATTAAATTATTCCAAAAGAGGAAAATAATCTAGGATTTGTAATCTACATATCAAAATATGGCTACATGTCAATTTTCATCTAATTTGGACGACCTTTGAATAATAAGGTAAGTTTAGGAGAAAGAAAGTTGGTAAAAGGCATTAATGCTCAATAGTGTGATCAATGACTCCAAAAGATGGAAATAATATGAAATTTGTATACAACACAGTCAAGTTAACTTGTGAGTGAAGTTTTTTAAAATTTGGAGAATCCTAAAGTCATTAATGCATAATGAAAGAAAAAATAGTATTTTGTATACCTAACACATTAAAAGTTCTCAAAAGGTAAATCTTGTTTAATAATCGCAATCAACATGATTTAGTTAGCCTCTGTGCAAAATTTCATCTAATTTGGGATTCATTTGTGCCCTCTTTTGAGGAGAGAGAAAAAGGAGATAAATTTGAAGTCGCTTTATTCAAAATTGGATTGGGAAACAATATTTTGTCACGCTATAGTAGTTGATGTCCAAAATTTCTTTTTTATACGCCTCGCATCCACAGCCATTGTATTTTGATTCAATGGTAGGGAGCTCATCTCCTATGATGGGTTGGACTTGGTGTTTGTGTGTACAGTAACTGTAGTTTTCAATCAAAGTTTTCTCTCTCTCCTTGCCTTCTCATTTTAGTTTGTCTTTCCCACCATAATCATGATGCTTTTATGATTGGTTTGATCCTATATATGTTGGGGATTAGTCACCCCTTTCATCCAATCAACATCGGTGCTCCTCAAACATATGTTCTTTCCCTATTCACCTCTCCCATGCAATCATGTGCCATTAGAGCCCCGGGAACTTGGTCCTCGAACTTTATCGGTATCCCAGGGATGTTTTCCTCCCTTTGGTTCAGCTTCACTGGACCCCTAGAGCCTTCCCCTTCTCTAGTTGATCTTGCTTGGGAGGTCAGACTTGTCGGCATCTCCATGGTCTGTTTAAGCTTAGACAATTGCGGCTCTGACTTCGGTTTACCTTTGCAGAGGTTTTGGATCCTTTGATTGGGTAACATGTTGGCACCTCTTCTTTTCCTTCTTCTAAACTTGTTCCTCACTGAATTTTGTACCTAGGGAATCCAGGGTGTTTTGGCCTCCATCTATCTTGGTTTTCTTACCATCACCTTCGCCATGCTTTACTCAACTATTTTTGATTGGTCTATTTTTTGAAGATCTCATTTTCTCCATTCCCTATGTTCTCAGTCAACGTAGTAAATTCCAGCTTGCGTTCATGGTGAGGATCAGCGGGAGGGATGAATCCCCCAGTGGTTATCTCAGTTCTACCCTCGCCCGTTGTTCTAATTTTTTTTACCAAGGTTAAAATAGTAATCTCGCCTCCGTCTTTTCTTATTTGAAGTGAGTCAAACCGACTGTTTCCCCTGTGGCTTGGCTGCCGCTGGTTGGGCCAGGTCAGTGGGGCCCAACCCCCTTCTCTTCCTTTTTCTCGCTGACGTGGTTTTTCTGAATTTTGCGATTGGTCGGATTTCTAAAATGCATAACTAATTATATGTTGAGCCTAAATTTTCAAATAAATAGCCATTGGATTCAAAAAAAGTTTTCCTATCTAATGGTATTGTTTTATAACCTAAATCCAATATTTAAAATGTAAGTTTTTCTCAGGTCTAATTTAAATGGATATTATCTTGCAAAATTCATAACTAAATATTTGTTAGTTATAAAAATATAATAAAATATGTTTTAGACTCAATAAAAGGTAACCTAAAACATGGCATCATTTTGGTAACCTAATTCAGTAATAATAAAAAGGAGGTTTTTAGGGTTTGGATAATGAATATGAAATTGACACAAAGGCTATATATGTGTTTAATAGGTTCTTTGGATGCCTAGTCTTGCACCTAGAAGTGACTTTAGATCGTTTGACTCTAAAGTTGAGGTATGTTTGCATCTTAAATTCTTATATATTGAGTAATTAACCTATATTATTATTCTCTTGGTCCTAGATACATTAGCCTCTACACAATATCTTTTCTTTTGAAACTCATGGTTCATGTGAACTGCCTTTTTTGTTATTGATCATGTGATCATGAATATTCTTTTGGACTCTTATATTATGCTTTTTTCATGTTGGAACTTTATATGATAAGTGATGCCTTTTGTCCACTTACGAGGTGGATGTTTATGCTGGTCAATTTTGTGGTGACTAATTTGTATAATCTGACTACACTTTCTACTTGCCTCTACATTAAACATGTTATGTAATTCAGTCAAAACATAGTAGTGTAATTGCATTGGTTTTGGGTTATGTTCCCTTCATGCTTTTGGAATGGAAGTTATGTGCCCCATACCCGAGTTTAAAATTTATGAGGTTTATCCCACATTATAAATATTGAGAGTTTGGTTGTGTGACATTCTCTATCAGGTTTCAAGTTTATGATGCTTGGCCGCTATTCTTATTTATATTGTTCTAGGGATATGTTTATCTCACATGCATGTAGGATGATGTTTAT